>OY776670.1:6946189-7220555 GCA_963675795.1 Crossocerus cetratus | reverse complement strand
ATCGGTTAACTGTGCACTCTGGTATCAAAATTTCATGCCACGCCGGCTCGACTTCTAGCGCGGCGGCGTGTAAGCGCCGACGCCCAATAAATCCCTATAGACCTCATTATATTCTTACCACCTTATCCTCCGGGAAACAATTCATCAGATACTCAAGGAGCACATTCCTGTAAGGAGCGTAGTGGTCTAGCGGCAAAGCGTTTGACCCGCAGTCTTGTGAACCGGGGTTCCATTCTCAGCAGAGAGGTGTTTTCTTTTTTTTGTACTTTTCTTTCGATTTTTCATTTGCGTTGCAATCGCTTACCATTAATAATATGAGTTGAAAATTTTTAATTTCCTGAACAAATGCAAATTAAACCCAAATTGATCATGAGGTGGACGCGCTCTGTCTTCTCATTCGTTTGAATAAAAAGTGTAAAACTGGCTAAAATTATATTATATAAGTTATATATGTATCCCCATATATATACAGTCTAACTTTGATGTGTCGTGACTGTCGGGTGAGATCGGAGAAAAAGCTGTCAGAGCGAGATCGTCGGTCAGAGCCGGATCCCTTGGATCGCTCCAGCCCGGAGCTGAACTCTCGCTCCAGCTCCAGCTCCGGAGCTAAACTCTCGCTCCAGCTCCAGCTCCGGAGCTAAACTCTCGCTCCAGCTCCGGAGCTAAACTTCAGCTCCGGAGCCGGAGCTAAACTTTAGCTCCGGAGCTGGAGCGAGAGTTCAGCTCCGGAGCTGGAGCGATCCAAGGGACCCGGCTCTGACCGACGATCTCGCTCTGACAGCTTTTTCTCCGATCTCACCCGACAGTCACGACACATCAAAGTTAGACTGTATATATATGGGGATATATATATAACTTATATAATATAACTTTAGCAAGTTTTACACTTTGCAATTGAAACGGATGAGAAGACAGAGCGCGTCCACCTCATGATCAATTTGGGTTTAATTTGCATTTGTTCAGGAAATTAAAAATTTTCAACTCATATTATTAATGGTAAGCGATTGCAACGCAAATGAAAAATCGAAAGAAAAGTACAAAAAAAAGAAAACACCTCTCTGCTGAGAATGGAACCCCGGTTCACAAGACTGCGGGTCAAACGCTTTGCCGCTAGACCACTACGCTCCTTACAGGAATGTGCTCCTTGAGTATCTGATGAATTGTTTCCCGGAGGATAAGGTGGTAAGAATATAATGAGGTCTATAGGGATTTATTGGGCGTCGGCGCTTACACGCCGCCGCGCTAGAAGTCGAGCCGGCGTGGCATGAAATTTTGATACCAGAGTGCACAATTAACCGATTTGGATATATATCGATTGGAGAATGTCAATTTGAGTTTTGCACAGCTCATCGTGAATTCCGATCCTTTGGATATCATTTTTGCAACGGGGGTTCGAGAAATGTTGATTGGCTTTGTGGGCAGCAGGTGCCGGTATTGAAGTAACGAGGTGGTGGAAAAGATAAATTTTCCTACTATATTGAGCTAAGGACTAGGGGCCAGACAAATGCTCGTCGACTGGTATGACACGGCCCTGCCGAGCTGTCGAATAAGCCTACCAGCGCCCCCGCCCGAGCCAAGCGGACGGTTGACTCACTACTCGGAGCGAGACCCCTCGGCCCGCGGAGCTGGATCGCTCCAGCCCGGAGCTAAACTCTCGCTCCGAGCTCGGATCCAAAGTTTAGCTCCGGAGGCCGAGCGCTCCGGGGGCTCGGAGCCAATCTTTAGCTCCGGAGGCCGAGCGGCAGAGCCCCCGGAGCAAGGGATCAGCTCCGGGGGCTCTGCCGCTCGGCCTCCGGAGCAAGGGTTCAGCTCCGGGGGCTCTGCCGCTCGGCCTCCGGAGCAAGGGTTCAGCTCCGGGGGCTCTGCCGCTCGGCCTCCGGAGCAAGGGTTCAGCTCCGAAGGCTCGGCCGCTCGGCCTCCGGAGCAAGAGTTCAGCTCCGAAGGCTCGGCCGCTCGGCCGACGGAGCAAGGGATCAGCTCCGAAGGCTCGGCCGCTCGGCCGAAGGAGCAAGGGATCCGCTCCGAGGGCTCTACCTGCCGGCCTCCGGAGCAAGGGAACCGCTCCGAGGGCTCTGCCGCTCGGCCTCCGGAGTTAGCTCCGGAGCGGTCTCCAGGTACCAACCCTGCCTCAGACACTCATAGCACCGTTCTCTCTGTCAACTAAGTTTACTTGATTTTAACATTTTCAACAGTTGTTTTAATTCAACACCACCCTGTGATCTAAATTTATTATCAATTATAAGTAATCATATGAACAAACTAAGTAATAACTTAAGATTCTTGATTTTCATTGCCAATGGAAAGAGCGAGTGCCCTAATAGTTAAGGGCAGTAGCATACGCAAGAATGGCACTAAAGAAGGATTCTGATCGATTCGCGAGGAGAGAGACCGGTCGCAGAAATGCTCTCGACGAGAGAGAGAGGATGATTTTACGATGATAGGATTGGGTCAGCGGGATAATAAATCCAGAGGAATCGCCGGGGCGACGAGCGGTAACAGAAGCTCTCCAACCTCTGACCCGAGATTCCCATCGATGTCCTCCATTTGATCCACTTCCCGACGGATCTCTCGACGTCATAAATTTCCAGCACTCTTTCGCATAAATGCAGCTTAGGAGAATGTATTCGCTGCCAAGGCTGTCGGCTAACCACGTGCTCATCCTCGAGGAGTCCTCAACAACTGAGTAGCACAATTCCGATTTAACTCGCAATTTTAGTTTAAACAAAAACTCTTTACAACGAGTCTTTGCAAATGACCATTCGAACTTCAAAACCTTTACAAGCATACAAATAATTTTAATATTACTTTAACTATCAACTTTAATACTAATAAAATACTATATCCATATTGCAAACGCATATGCGCATACACGATTCTCTCAAGCAATAACAACTCCTAATCTCCCTCATCCGCTTTGCAAGCTTCGCCTAACGACTTACACGCATCGTTGTCTAGCCCATACTATTACTCCCAGCAGGAAGTAGCGTACGACCCTAACTAAAGCTCTATTCCAAGCATGCCGATTACACGGCGTGGGCTGGCGTAATTGTTTGTTCATAGCCGGCACTAGCTGCGGTCAGGGCGAGCGCGGCGAAGAGGGTAGCTGCAGGGCGAAAAAGGGGGAAGGCTCTTGAGAATGTTGCCGGCGTTGGAGGAACCGCAGCGGGCAGGGCTGGTTAGGTGGAGGATGGTGAAACAGCGGTAAGGGTGATCGCATACAGGGGGAAGTGAGAGGGCGAACGAGAGACAGAGAGGAGGAAGAATGCAGGAGAAAGAGAAAGAGAGAAGCGCGGGCGAGGGCACCGCAACGGAGAAGGGCTATCGTTCCTTCGTACCCCTCGACTAATGAGACCGCGCGGTTACATCAGAGTCTGGCGACAAATTGAAACGTACGAGCCTGGAGGGGCCGCGGAACACGCCGACCTCCTAATGCGCAACCCTCCTACTTTCCACTCCCCCCTTCAATCCCTACATACCAGACCACCGGCGCAACCCGTTAACACCCTTACTAGGAACCAGCGAGGAACTCGGAGTTCCCGAAACTCGCCCTGGCACTTTCCGCTGCACCCACTCCTGCACTCCCATCGCGTGCTCCTATCGAGTTGAATGGCGCGAACGAGCAGGACTGGGACTTGCGTGAGAAATGCGTCGAAGGGAGCCGGCAGGGTTGTTAGGTGTGAAACGAGTACATGGGATAGAGGCGCGCTGCAATATGAGCTACAATGTCGAGTGCCGGGAAGGAGAGGCCGATGGAGCTGGTGCTCTTGGTGCGCGCGTGTACGAGACCCGCTCGCTTCGCTGCTGACACGTTACGTGGCGCGTTAGCTTTGTGGCTGTTTTCCAGTTTTACATCTTACGTAGATGCCAGTCGCGATACCAGCCATATGAAGTATGAACTGCAGCGAGGATATGTGCCGCGTCGTGTAGTCGATTTTTCATCTTTGCTACTGTACATAGGCTTTTTCCAACGCGCTGGCTCTCATCTAGGAAGAAGGAAACTAGTGCGAGGAGTGGTGTTATTGAATTTCCCAGAGGTAATATCCGCACACTCGCAATCAATTAATGACCGAACCCCAATGGCAATATAGGTTGAGCCCTCTCTTCGGGCCAACCCTTTCGACCCGAATTAATCAAGCGATTGAACTCGCACGAAATCTGAGAAGGGTTGAAGTATCGGGGCACGCATTGTAGCAGGCGTGTTCGACACGGCGGATCATTTGACTGGCGGCGAAACGAGGGATAAGCGGTAAGAGCCGGGGTGGGTGCGAAACTTTTTTTTGATGCGCTCGGAATCCGGCGGGCTCCGGTGCCTTTGGCGGAAACCCTCTTTCAATAAAATCGATCCCGTCCCTCTAAGGGTTCGGGGTGTAAACAGAATAAATTGCTGGATGATGCGGAACCTTTTAACCCACTTCGGGATAAAGTGATTTAGAGAGCCGCCTGTTATTCGTGAGATTTAATCACTGCCGCGTTTATCGCCGGGGAAACCGGGCCAATGTCGTTACGCCAATCGCAATAATAACACCGCGCGCACCAACTGTGAAAGTGAGATCTATAATACGTTTAGATTTTCTTCTCGTATGTGCCTCAATAAAATGGGGGATTGTACTCAATTTCCAAGTTCCATTACGGGGGAAAATTTCGGAAGAACGTGAGTATCCGCGCTGGACGAGATGAGGGAGTATTTCAGCCGGAATTTCTCAAGGCATATTCCGCGGCCAGAGTACGCTCTTTTATGGTCTGGGATGCGGGCAGGTCATGAAGGAAAACTCGAGGAAAAGAGTACCCAATGAAAAACACGCCGCGGAGGATTATGGTCGGTTGGGTTATACGGCTGCCAGTTCGCTAGAGACCTTCGGAGTTTCGGACGCGCGCTATAAATTAACTCTTTCGCTAGCAAGAATCAATATAGTTGTCTATAAAAGAATAAATACACAAATGGTGTAATTGTGATGAGACGCAGCAAATTCCATTTCTTAACAAAGATAATCATGATCATATGACAACCCTTTCAAACTTCACAAGTACTGTGCATGACGTGTATTTATGCCTCATACTGCAAGAATGAATGTGACAACGTAATGTTATATTAACTTGCCCGTTGGGTGTAACAGTGCAACATCATTATACCACATTCTTGTATTCGCAGAGCACCGTTTGTTAGACTCTTGATCTACCATGTTTCTTCTAATGAACAATTAGCGAACAACTACCGAGTATATCGTCAACCCAGATTTCCAAGCTTTTCTCCGAGTCGCGTAATGCTTCATGCTCATTAGTGTATTTCTCCTACGTTTCCCTCGTGCAGCTCTCCTTCTATCGGAATTTCCTAGTGCACTTATTGCATAAATTACCCCACGTATGGCGACTCATTATATGGCTCTTTACCAACTTGTAATTCTTATCCACCAGAAATCAATACTATGGATAGTATAAGTGTTAATAATATTAATACTCAAGGTGCTGTTTTTCACGCCACTCTTTCGCCTCTAGAAACCCGATTGCAATTGAATGTGCTGCAACTGGTATCCGATACATAACTAGGTGCATATTACATTTCGACGGGATCGTGCATTCCGATTCTAGAAGTGCGGTCGCTGCAGAGTCAGTTAATCTACTATTCCCCTCGAGTGCTTTGGACCGCTATCTTACGCTGCATCCCAGACCACCGGGCGAACTCTCATCAATTACTGAACTTCTGGCCGTGGGAATACATCTTTGCCCGGGAAATGCTTTCGTCCGCTTCCATTACGTGTACCTCGCGATACTTATCAAGTCATATTTAACATCCCACTTTTTCGCGATCCACTAACCTAATACCTTGCCATCTCATTACAACCCTACGAACCTCGAATCCGATGAACAATAAGCATTACATTACCAGGTTAGCGCTCTAGAATATTAACAATTTCAACAATCCCTTCCGAAATGTTGATGGAATGGGAGCGAGCGTCCACGTCACTTGCGAAGCAGCGGAGCGATTAAACGGCGTGTGCCAGTCAATCAGTTACCCTTCATTGCCGAGCGATATGTTCCACGTATCTCAGTCGAACGAGATGAGAGTTTCCAAAATTCTCGGGTCAGCCGCATACACCCACGCGCACATACCCACTGCCAATTACGCGGTGCCCGAAGAGAGCTGTCTATCCAGTTAGGGGGCCAGCATAAGTCTCAATACATCATCCTGCCTGGAACAGCCACGTACCAGGCAGCAAGTGGTACCCGCGCCGGCACACCGGCACGGTTTCCTAGTGAAAGCGACGTGCAGGCATTACTTTATGAACACATCTCGCAGAAGGAGCGTGCCCGAAGTGCAGCGGCGGCCGAGGCGGAAGACGGAGAGACGGAAGAGCGATGGCTGGGTTATAGGCGGACCGTGGAGACCGAATAGCAGGATAGAAAGCCGAGGCGAGAGAGGGAGAGAGGAGAGAGGAGAGGGCGGAGAAGAGCTCCCGCTCCGGTGGATGAGGACGCGGAGGCGGAGGAGGACAGGAATGGATGTAGCAGCCCGGCAGTCTAGCATGCAAAATGCTGCGTCGACGTTATCACGCCGCCAGAGATTAAGGGGCTGACGCGATGTGTTCTCCGGGCGATGCGGTGCTGCGGCCTTCAGTCTTCTTCCTTCCTATTTTTCGCCGCGCTCTGCTGAGTTTTACTTGGCAAACCCTGCCACCAACCCCCTCACCCTCCCGCCCCTGCCTCCGCCACCCTCTCTCTCGGAACCGCTGCTCCCTCCGCCACCCTTTCTCCCTTTGTCTACCTAAGCCTTTCTTCTTATTGTTCACCCTCCTTTCGCCCGGCATCCCACTGCCGCCCCTGCACCGCAGATATCAGCCGAACCCCTACACCCTCCCCACCCTCGATCTACCGGGATTCCCAGTTGGCTCATCCGACCTTTCTTTACCCGCACCCCCCGCGTCCTTCCGACGTGATTTCCGCGATTATGCGATCACCTCATCCCACCTACCGGCTCACCGTTACCCGCCGCTTCAATTGATACTTCATTCGCTCGTTACACGCATTATGCCTGGCGGAACATGGTAGTTGTTATTGCGGCATAAAGCGGACGGAAGGGGTGGAGGAACTGGAGGAAGACGATACGCGGGGATGATTGGCCGCGGGTCGAGTCTTCTCAATGACTTCCGGGATGGCGATCGGTATTCGTATTTCTTGTACTATTTGCCGTCGAATTATTTATGTGAATAATTACTGGAAATAGTTCAGGAATAATGAAGAGGTCTTGATACTATTTCAGTTTCTATAAATAAAATAGGCGGGTAATAGTTTGTTTATCTGAACGTAAAATGTTAAGAAAATGTTTACTGTTACGGGTAAATTAACGTTTCATTTAATCACAAAATGAATTTCGAAGTTAATGGCTTGCATTAGTAGAAGTAGTCCTAAGGTTAAAGCATTTCGCGTTAAGTGTCTCGGGTTCAGGACACCGTGCCTGGGGTTACGGAAGTAGATTGAGATAATTTGTCCCAGGGGCACAGCAGAGTGGCAGACATGATGAAGTCTAATATCCTGTTGCGTAACTGCAGGGGGGGAAGGCTATAAAAAATGTTGCCACGCTCTTTCACTGCACTTTCACGGATTAAAATTGCCCGGACTTCGCGCAGCATTCATATTCACGAGGTCATTTGAAACGTCAAATATTCATACCGCGATTAAATATAAATCTATAAATCTCTTAAATGCGACATAGCCCGCAAAAGACACTCGAATATTTAATTAGATACTTCAGATAAGCATTGAAGTTTCATTTGTATAAAACAATACGAAAGAAAAGCTTCCTTTGAATTGTACACACCTTTAATTGAATTGAATCGCTTTGAATTACTATCTCGAGAAAATGAACACTGCGACAACTTTGGTTCTTTGTGGGGAATCGATTTGAGATCGCCTCTGATGAATTAGATATCGGGACTACATCCCCCTTGAGGCTCAACGGTTGTAAACAGCTTGCAAAACTGTTGTTCATATCTCTTGTCCCGCTAAAACACTTTCCATCCAACATTCGCCCGCATCACTCTTCGAAGCTAAGCACTCTCGTACCATACGTACTTCAGACACTGATCTATCTCCCCGGCCGTGTGCGCAGCGAAGGCTCTCGAAAGAAGGAAACCCCGAGGGAGCTTATAAAAGTAGAGCGCAGCCAAGGTGGATCAGTAGACTCGCGTAGTGGGGAAGACTATTAATAAAATATAACCGTTAAATCATCAACCTTTCGAGTAACCTTTCGCGTAAAATTGACTTATTAAACATTGTGCTCCTGATCTTCAATTCAAAGCAGTTTATCAATGAAGTAACAAAATTGCTTAGGCAAAAATTCATAGTGAATGGGTGAAAGTTGTAAACCACTTGAAATCCATGTTCCATTAGAGCCAATTGCAAACCTCTGCTTTAAATTGATTCACACCTATTGTTCTTTATCAGTACCACCGCGTTCTCTGCGAACTTGGAATATTGTAGGCAACACAGTGGATCCGTCTTATTTAAGCGAACACGTACTCGGAAAGTGGTCGGTCTATCGTGCAATTCCATTCGACTTTTCCCACTAATCGTGTTCCTTGCTCTCCGCCAGCCGGCGGTAATGCTCGAGAGAGGCCGCGCAGACCGAGAGTGGCGTATAGAGGGGCGGCAGGGGCGGGGTGGATGGCTAAATAAATTCCGGTCATGAACGGCGTAATGCACGCCCGTTGCAAGGGGGTCTAAATCTTGGTGAAAAGGCGCCAAGCCGCCTTGGAGGAGCCGGGCTCCGAGAGAAATGGCTGCGGCGTATGCTAGCATTCGCAATAGCCGCGCGCCGCCTAAGCGGCATGCTCAAGTGACGGCGAACAATCAAAATTCTGCAGCTAATGCGAGCGCGCTGCCAGCGAGACGGTCAGCAGAAAAGCGGCTCTGCGATGCGGCGCGCGCGCTCGCCCGCCGCTTTTGGCTCGTTTGCCAGGTTCGATCGTTTAAATTTCAATTTGGTAACACTGCACGTACGCTCCTCTCTCCCCGTTAGAAGTGGAAAGCGCATGAATTATATCGAGCCGCGATAGGATCAATGCGGGATTCATTCACGTGAGGTGTGTCTAGCGGCAAGTCATCGGAGATACAACAGAGAGCATCTGCGCGTACTGCGCTCATTCTCACCGTGATATTCTACTTTAATCTTACTTCCTGGTGGCCAATATGTGCGCTCTAGTTTCTTAATTGAATTCGCAAAGTTCTCAGGGTTTATAACACAATGTTATAACAGTAAACTAATTTACATCGATTTCCACGCACGCGGCCTTAACTTCAAATTACAATATCGCCCGCAGAGGGTTGGGAAAAAAACAAGCTTCTCCGAGCTACCAAAAACTGTATTAACTGGAAACTGTATTGACGAACGTCAAACAGCCCGTCCCTCAAATCAGGCCGAAATTAATTACCGGCGGCGAGCAATTGTTGCCGCAGCAACTCAATCAATCGGCGGAGTCCAAAACCACCACTCGTTTATTTCCCACAAACTTAATCAATTCGGGGAGCGATAGGTTCGATCGGTTTACAAAAAATTCTATACACGGCGAGCGAGAGAGGGCGAGGAGCCAGAGGCACGAAGGGTGCGTCGGGGCGTCAATTCACATTCGCGCGAAATATTGATACGTTTTGGTAAGCGGACCGACCCGGTTTACAGTGCAAATGTTTGCGCGCGCGAGGAGCGCCGCGGCATAAAGCATGGCCGCAGCTCGTTATTAGTTTGTTTTGGCGCTATGTAACAATTTCAGGCGGCAGCGGTCGCTACCAACCGGTTTACGCGGGCGCGCGCGGGAGTGTGGCGGCCGGGCGAGGATACACACCTCGACGCGGACAATACCGGGGAGGAAAAGTGGAACAAGCCCGTCGGTGATGCCGGTGTAAGCACAGGCCGCGGAAGTTATATGAAAAGCTTGTATACGCGAGGATTTTTTCGAATTGCGATCGGTGCCGGGGGAAGCGGCTCTCTCTCGTGGGTATTGGCGGCGTTGCGTATTAACCCAGTTTCGAAGGGAGATCCTTCATCGAGATACAATGCCCGGTAATCGGCAGCTGCCGATTGTCACTCGCGCGCTTATTCCGGCCGGGCGAGTCATCCCGCGCCGCTTGATACGGCAATTGTCGAGCGCGACGAGGATCGCGCCACTCGCCGCGCCGAGTGCGAGAAACCAAAGCGCCATGGGTTATTAAGCATTCGCCGCCGCCAATTCCCAAAGCAAACGCTCTCTCGCTCCCTTCTCTCCCTTAGCTTTCGCGAGGTCTTCCTCTCTCTGAGGCCCTTTCCCACCCCCTCGCTCCTTCTCTCTTTCACATATGCGCCTATATCAGCAGAGAAAAACTTTCCACGCATCCATCCAATTTAAGGGCTAACGTTTCGAGCTTTCCTCGACACTGCTGTGCTTCAGAAGTTTCTTTAATCTTCGCTTCCGCCTCGAATCGCACAGGCCACCCCCGGCCCACCCCCTTTGCGAGCGTGCCCGCCTCGAATGGGATCCTCCGCGCACGCGAGGCAAGAGCGAGTGTGCGTGGAATGAAAGCCGAGAAAGCGCCTCCAATCGTAATAACCCGGATGATAGGCACCGGCTACTAGAGTTTCAGCGAGTAAACTTACCTCGCTTTGCCGCTTACTACCTGCTTCCTCTATCATCTTTCGCTGCTAGCTTTGCCACTGGCAAATAAGAATGCCGCGTTGAATAACGCAGAGGTAAGTTGGCAGCCGATGCTATCACTACTTTTGGAAATTAATTAGAAATGGTATTTTACTGCTTGAAAAGCGTATAAACGTATGTTGGTCTCTGTTTTGAAAGCTAGAGTATCGCTAAGGAATGGGACAGAGATGTATTTGTCTTGGGGGCAAATTGAAATTGGAAATCTCTGACTTGCTGATGTTCCCATGTATCAACAAAGTGTGTGTACAAGGCTCGCGGAGTAAAATTGATGTATGAATTATTAGCCGATTTATTCATGCACGAGCAATAACTTACCCTGGGGAACAATAAATATCATTCCTATGGATCGCAAATACTTAATATTAACAGGTCAACAGTACCGCTCGATTATACAATACAATACACAAGTGTATTATCCTGTTCTGGTTACTTGCGACAATACTAACTGAATACAAAAGCTCTGCTGTTTTAATCACACTCCAACAACAATACTTCGATATTAAAACAATTCTTTCCAATATTCTCGCTCAACGGTTAAGATTTTATTTCACAACACGAATCACGCGACGCGTCACAGGAATCGCAAGTGGCGAAGGAGCCAAAAACCATATCGAACAACGCGTGCACCGAAGGCAAAAGAGCGACTACAGGTTGGCCGTCGGAGGGCGAAGAAGGAAGAAACGAGAGGAAGCGGGTGCGAGAGCGGCGCTAATGATTCCTTCAAGAACCCTAGAGATTAACAAAGAATTCCAGATTCTCCAGGGCCAGCAACCCCCGGCACGAGGTTTTACCGCAGGCTCAGCGCTCGGCAGCCAGACGTGGCTTCCTTGGTCTACGAGCTCTGTGCGCTCGCTCTCAGAGCCTCTCCTTCATCCTTCTCTCTTAGCTGAGTCTGCGGCTATATTATCGGTTCGAGGCCGACAAAAAGGCCAGCCACAACGAAGCGCAGCCGGGCGGCCTATTGCCGGCGACACGTTCTGGCGGTGCAGCCAGCAGAGTCGAAGGGAGGACAAACAGAAGGAGGAAGTGGTAAGGAGCGAGGACCTAAGAGGAGAGAGCCAAGCATTTTCGCCGCCACAGCCCTCCTCACCCCCCTCGCAAGAAAAGAAGCTGCCCTTTTTCTCCTCCCTCCCTGCCGCACTTTGACGTGTGCTTCTCATTTATTTCCGCGCGACGCGAGCCGCCCGAGGGGCTCGGGCCCTCCTCTCCTCTCTAGTATACAGGGCAACGAGGGAAGGGAGCGCGCGCCGCCAAGAAACGCGCCAGAAGAGCTGCGAGCCATGCGAAGGGTAGACCTCAGCCCTCGAGAGAGCGAGAGAGAGAAAGGGAAGTCCGAGGTGAACAGCGCCGGTGTATGAGTTGCGCCTTGCACCGGCCCCGCGCTCTCGTCGAGTCGTAGGCCGTGCAGAAAAGGCGATGCTTGCCAGGAGGGAGGAGGCGGAGGAGGAGGAATCGCGAGCACCGGGAGCCGGGGTGAAAAAGGGAGACGGCAGTCCAGTTGGAAACGAGCCTGGAAACGAGCGCGGAAACGAGCAGTGGCGAGGATGCGGATACCGAGAGAAACGAGCGAGCCCAGGCAAAGAGAACGGCTGGCTTCGCTCCCTCCCTCCTGAAAGCGTGGCCAGGGAGAGCGAAGGAGATGTAGAGTGGGGGGTGAGGGAATGAGTGATGCTGGAAGGAGAGAGGGAGAGAGAGAGGTAAAGAAAAGCGGGAGTACATAGTGGTAGTGGTCGGGGAAAGGGTAGATCGTGAGTAAGGCCGAGGGGTTGTACTGTTGTGCGACCGCGGTGACCCGTGGAACGCTCTCGAGATAACCCTCTCCACCCCCGAGCAGTCTCCACCCCCTCGCCGCTCCGGCTTCGACGGACTCGTTTTCTTCGGGTTCTACTCTTGTTCCTTGTACTTGCCAGGCAGCCGCGTCTTTATCTCCGCTTTGTCCCAGCGGCGCAGGGCGCGCGCGCGCCCCGGCCGCCCTTTAACCGAGGGCTCTGCCACTGACAGCTGCCCGTTGCTCTCGAACCCACGGAAGAATGGCTCGGCCTGCATCCCGGCCGCCGTCACCGCCGCGGTACTTCCTGATATTGCTTCCGGACCGGCTGCCGCGTCGATAGGCCAGCCTGATTGCATAAAACTGCGCCCGGGTGGTGAGTCTCCGCGCCCGAGGAGCCGCAAACTCATTTCCAAAGCGACCGGAGAGAGAGATGTTAAGGATGTCGGGCCAGGGAAGGAGAGAGTGACTCCGCCCGATAACCGATCGCCTCCAGGCCGACACGCTAATCGAGCTGTCTATGAGAGTGATTCCAGAGAGCAGCGAGCAAATCGTTCTCATCCGGAACTCGCCGGAACTCGCCGGTACTACGTCCTGAGAGAAAGCAACCCGGGGAAATGGCCCCCGAAAATATAGCGCGGCAACCGCGCGAGTATGTCGATCCGATTCCAGTTCCAGCTAGCATTCCCTGTATCCGTTGTCCGCGCTTCCGGCAGCCGCGGTATTTATCCGCTTTCGGGTTTTTAAGCCGGCGAGATCGAGCCGCGCGGTTCCTCGAAACTTGAGAGTACTGTTTGCCCGAGCGCGGTACCTCTGATTTCTCTGGAATTAATCGGACCTCTGAATTTGTATTTGGCAGTGGCGTGTTTGCTCGCGGCGCTCGGGCACGCGCTGCGTACTGCAATTCTGTCGAAAAACAAGCTATACCGCGCGGCTATATTCGGGATATTTGTCGGATTGGTTAATTGAAATCGAAGGTTGCTATTGACTCGACATATGAACGCGGAAACTCCTCGAAAATATGATATTTCTTAATAAAAGTGATTGGAAAACTTGAATGTTTTTCAGTCTTCAAGGCTTCCAGCTGGATTGCGGATTTGAGGCTTTTATACTTTGTGTGTTCTAATTGGACGCTTTGATTGAATCACATTCGATGGACTCGCCGTTCAAATTTAGCAAAACCTAAGACGCTCGACAAGCTCAATTTTAATGAATCTTTCATTTTTATACGCCTTCATCTGCTCATTTAGGAAATGTTTCCGACGCAGCTTTATCCCATCATTTCGCGGTCCACGGAGAGGTTTCTCCCCGAGATACCTAGCCTCTCGGTGCACGGTCGCACGGTGGAGAATGAAACAGTGGGTGAGTGGCATCGAGCTCATCTCCGGTCTTCTTTCGCTTCCTGGAAGCGATGCTCGTTCTCCCGTGTGGCAGGCATTGCGCGCGCTTTCCGTCTTATTTAGCGGGGCCGATGCCGACGTCTCCGGAGGACGTCAGGCGTCCGCAAATAAATGTTGCCACTGACAGGGCCAGGCGCACACGGCGCATTACGCCTCGTCGGGGGAAACGAGCGTCGCGTGGGGTTGGGCAATGCGCGCGGGCGACGATGGTCGGGACACGCCAGTCGCCAAGGACGCAAAGGACCCGAAAGACATAAAGGACCCGGCTAATGCAAAACATCGATCGCTCCTCCGAGGGAACCTCCCCGCAATTACGAGGAAATGTTTGATCGCATGGCATCGGCGTACATGTGGCAGCGCTGCCTCTTGATTGTCGGCCCCATTCACTGCCCCGGAAACCAATAACTGATTAGGTATAGATCGATCAGTGTCCCTCTCTGACCGATCTGGGCATCGACCCGCCGCCAGCAATGGACGGTTTCTACTCGGCCGGCCCTCGTGCTCGACGTCCTTTAAAGTTTAAAGCCAGTCATCGATTACGGGCTTTTTCCAACGATCGCGAGATACTATTCTCCCTGTTTCCTGTATCTGCAAATGTAGTCTAGTGAATCAATTCTTAACAGGGTTCAGGGTTCAGTCAGCGCTGTGTTAACTCAGCTTTCGACGTAATTAAAGCTCCGTGTCAAAATATACCCAGGCTTCCGGTTTGGATGATTCCATTCCTGCGAAACTCCACTGCAGGAAACGCTGCGAAACCGAATAAACCTCCTCACGTTCCTACTCAAACATTGTTACAGCATTCCGCCGGGGAAGCGGATAGCAAAGCCTTTCACCAGTCTCCCGTTAAACGCTTCCGTCATCAGGTACACTTAGGTTCTCCTGGCAGCAGAAAACTCTCTCGTTTCGAACTATCGAGCAATGAGGCGACGAGTAACGCACGTGCCTCACATGGCCGACGCGCAGCAACACACCCAACCCTTTCCACGCCCGCGTTTCCCCCGGCAAAATTTCCACGGCTAAATACTGCTTGCCGCTCCAAGGAATTCCTTCCGAGCGTCATTGACACGCGCGTGTTTGCGTGTGAGCGAGCGAGGGGCTCGGAGATGTACGCGCGGTTTGATACGAATCGCCGCGTTTAAAAGGCACGGGGTAAACGTACGCGTGTATGGGTACTGTGCCTATGGAGACTCGTGTCACGCGGGGATCGCTCGACGACAGGATTAATTAAGGCCAGTGTGTTTGAAAACAGCCGCGACCCCCGAGTGCCGCGAGTAATGAGATTGAAACTGGGCGCGGGTTAATCGACAATTCGATTTTCAGACCTGACGTGTCCTACTGCGTCATTGTCATCGGATATTCAGTGACTCAATGTTTTTGAACTTAAGTAGCGAAGTTATTTGAAAATTAAGGGGAAAAATGTATTGTTGTTCTGATCCTTCAATATAACAAAACACCTAAAAACTGCGCTATTAAAACTCGAAGGTTTTAATTCAGATTGTTCCAAGAAAACCGTAAGAACACGTGGAACCAGTCAAAAGAGCCAAGGTTATTCAAACTTCAGCATCACGTCTGACGAAGGAAATTAAAGAAAGCTTTAAATGATCGCTCGAGTAGGGGGGGAGAGGTCTCCGACTCGGAAGACTTATACCGAAGACGGCATTCAAGGGAGTCGGCCTCCCGGAGCCAGGTCATTGGCGGGAAAATTAATTACTCCCGTCGAGTATTCTCGGGGACTTTCAATAAAACCGTTGGTGTCCTTTGGTAGGTGGCGAGAGAAATGCGAGATGCAGGAACATCCGGCATACAATGGCCACGCCCAGGTGAAAGAGTCGCCCTTTGAAGATCGTAATGTGGAAGGTGCGATGGCCGCAAAAGCGAGCAACGAAGACGGACTATCGCCTTAATAGCTCTGCCGGGTGTTAAAGTTCCTTGCTTTCCACGTTCAGTTGAGGTAGGTACTGTGCGCGCAGCCTCCGCGGTAGGTGGACGTGTGGAAATCATATCAGAATGAGCCGAGTAAATGAATTTTACGCATATTAATAGTCAATGTACCATATTCTCTCTCCTAAGCTGCTAAATCCTTTTCAATAGGATTCCAATTGCAAACGGAGCAAACAAGTCCCGGCAGAATTATAACTGCAGGATAAGAAGGCAATTTAATTGTAATGGTGTTGGTGTCGTTACGGTTCCAGGACTCTCCAGCGGCCGAAACTAATTTCCGCTGCTTTGTAGTGCGCGTGCCACGTGTTGGACTGAAATGGGAAAGTTGGCTCGTAAACGTACATCGGAAAAGTACCACCTCGGCGGACCAAATACGCCCTCGAAGCCAAACGGCATTACAAGCTCCCCTCCTCGGCCCACTTTCCCTAACTCCTGATGGAATCCGACATTGAGCTACCGTCTGGTAGGGAAGTTAATCGCAATCCACTCGGTAGGAGCCAGTTAAGTAGAAGATGAACGGCCCGCTCTCGCATCGCCGGGCTGGGAAACGTTTTAATTCGTATTTATAACCCTGGCAAACATCGGAGCACCTCTTACCTTCCCGGCGTACTGCGTGAAACATGGCTCCCAGGTCCTCTTCGAGTAAAACTTAAATGCAGTTTCGCGTTGCCAGCGTTACGAGTAAAGTAATATGAAACAGTGGGCAAACAATCGCTTTCCCGCGGCTCGGTGTGTTATCGAGGTTAACGTTCAACCCGACTTGTTCAGTTGTGCAAGGTGTTCCTTTAAAGTTTTCCCAACCCTATTGGCTGAACGTTCCAATAGCATTCTTGGATTGCTTGCTCGATGTTAATTGAACGATAATTGTGGCAGGGTCTATTCACTGTTACACGAAGTAGAATTACTTGGAACAGAGTCCTTGTAAAAGCTTAATTTGCAACTGAATCACCATTTTCACCGTCATGTTTCTCGGCACTGCAAGTATTTCATATTTCATACGGAAAAGGCATTACATGGAATATTTAATATAGCGGCTGAAGTTTTCATGAAAGTGGCGCCGCGCGTCATACAGATTGAGGAAAACTCGTTCCGCGTTGCGGTTAAGATTGCTCGTCAGCTTCGAAATAGGCTGGCGCGCGCAGTTCCGAGATATATTTCCCAATTCGCTAATACCGTGGCGCGGAAAGTTAGCTGGAGAGATCGACGCTAATAGAATTGGCGAAGCACTCTGGGTCCTTGGCTGGCACGGCTCGAGTCCCTTCCACCACCGGTAATGGAAAAACATTTTCCACAATCGTATACCACCAAGCTCGCCCGCCTTTCCTCGTCCTCCTAGACGACCGCCCACCCATTCTGGCGAAACTGCATTTTACTGTCGATCGGGAATATATGGAATAACGTCGTTTTCTCGAGAATTTTTCAACCGCAGTCCGACTTCCCGTCGGTCCGGCGACTTCGTCAAGTCTCTTTATTCCCCGGGAAAACGTGCGATTGTTCGATAACTCTCTAATCGTCCGTTTATTGCACACTAGCTGTACGGAAGGGCTTGCCTTGCAGTTCACAATATGTCGCGGTTGTGTACAATTACGCTGTATATGAAATGTATAAATGTAAATGTCGTATATCTAGAATAGAATGCAAAGGATTGAGTAACTTTAATGAATTGTACAAAATACAAAATTCTAATAACATCGCATATAAAATCTTAAATGCGTTATCCGTAAATTATTTTCTTATACAATAATGGACCATTGTGGAGTTGACTATGTGAACGAGGAATTTTGTTAAATCCTAGCGCAAAAAGTGGGCCACTTGGACTTGCAAATCACGAAGAATTGATCGACATTTAATGACCTACAGGAAGTGGGTATGGGTTTTTCGTCAAGACTATTTGCGGGCTCTGGTAGGTAACAGTCTAAGTTCTACTTAAATGTGGAGGCGGACGCCAGTGGTCCAGGAGAGTAAGAGCAGTTTCTTCCGAAGTAACCATCGAATTTGCATTTATATTCGCGTTACAATCTGCACCCCCGTAGCTGGTAAGCTGGGTGGCTGGGACTGCGGTGTAATGCAGCGACGAGCGCCCCGTAATTCCGAGGGAACTTTATGCTGCGAGAGACAGAACTCTTTAATTTGAAATTATGTCAGACGTTTGTCAGGATGTACGTGCGCGGAATAGCGGGTGCTCACTGAGAGAGATCGTCCTTGCTCACCCAGATACCGTCGGATCTCCAAGTTACAGGACCTGGGAAAAAGCTAAGCTCTCGAAGAGGAATAGCACTGGAGCCTTCTTATTCATGGTGCTACCAGGAATCTAATTATTAGCCACCTCACTCGCTGTAATACGACTCCGCGATCTCACCAATGCTCCACTTTATTACAGCAATATGATAATTCTTCTTGCATTTTTACAATACTTGTTTAAAAATGTATATTTTATTTTAACACAATATATTCATTGTAAAGCAGCCACAGACGTGCAAATATTCGATTGTAGATTTAGTCCTGTTTAAATACTATTGTACTATACTCTTTAAATGTAAAGCCTGCACAGAATTAGTTATTTACCGATAAGTCGTCATCGTGACATAGAAGCAAGCTCGCAAGTCAGACCTGAATTCCCTTCATCAAATTGCGGTGTGCAGTTTGGTTTAATCAAAGAAGCAACCGCTCGGTGACAGACACGAGTCCTTGCATTGGTGTGCTTCCGCGCGAGAAAGGGGGAATGGAGTGAGACTGGGCTAGGGAGAGAGAGAGAGAGAATAGGGTGCGGTGCTTGAATGCATGTCACGTAGGGTGCTCGCGTATAAACGCCTTTAACGCACCAGGGACATAATTCGAATGTCACATCGCAGCGCGACGTTGCTGTAGCGAACGCTCTGACAAAACCGACCACAACAATAAAGACACAACCAGGAGAGCGTTTAACATTCACACCTGGCTCTATCGATGCTCCAACTACTTAAGCCGCGAAGTGAGTCACCCGCGAAGGATTAACGAATTTCCACGTCGACTACCATAACTCAACACCTGCAGCGAACGAGTCGATAGCCCATTAATATCTGCGTCGATGTTCGCCAGTCAGTTAATATCTGCTCCGATATTCATAGATACGCGGGTGCATAAATTCAGTGGCAATAAAACTGCTGGGTTAAGTGTTTCCAATATCACCGCTCGGACAAGTGGATATCGCGTTCATGTACACCAAACAGTACAAACAAACGGCATGGGCGTCCGAGCGGAGGGCGAGTGTGTGGGAGGTGACGTGCCGGGCGAAAATCAACAGGCGACCATGTGCCCGGCACCCTATACATTTTTCCGATTAACGCACGCTGAATTGGAAGGGAAGAGAGTTGTGGTGGTGGCACGCAGCGAACTCGGCACGCACACACCTTTCATTTAATATCGGCAGCCCAGCCAGACCAACCCCCTGCGCACTTGTTTCGCCGGCGACCCTCGGCTCTCTTTCCAATAGAGGGGGATGGGCCTTCAAATTAGCCTCGGCGCGCATCCACCCTGCGACGCCCGCCACCCGGGAAACACACGGCGAATTAATGTGCGAACGCGTAACATTTATTTGACGAGCTTTTTGCCCCGTTTGCTCCCGCGCCACGCGCACCCCACTGCGGAAACGCGATCTCAGCCGATCCTGATGGCCTGCGGAATAACGGCCGATTGGACATTCCCTGACGGTTATCATTAAGCTGCAACTAGTGCCGGAGATTCTCCGAATATCAATCTGGTTTTGTGGTCTGAAAGGCTTTGAGTGATTTTTGTCGAGTGTAATTTAGCATTTTGCATGTGTTTTTTGTATATTTTTCAGTGAATTTAATGGATTACTTTGGAAAAAGAGTTGATTAATGCTTCAAATTCCATTGGGTAATGTTTGAGTGAGAGTAGTTGGGGATTGCTCACTAATTCGGCAAAAGCATGTTGAATTGTTAAATATACATCTAATCAATATTAATATATGAGGCATTCACACGAAGATAGTACGTAATCGACTGTGTATGATTTTATTCTGTATGAGACATTTATATGTTTTTATACATCGACGGTCATTCTAATCAAGTCTGTTGAAGAGTTAATACATAATAAAGTTTTATTCGTTCTTCTAAAGAGTTTAACTAATTAACACGTAATAAGGAATCTCAACAAAACATTCTAATCCGGTTTTTAACACCATACGTATCGGCCAACTTGCACTTCTACCTTTGTGCGAATTAAGTCAATCAACCGAAATGAGTACTCACTTCTCTACGCTAGCTCAAAACCGTTCGGCTACCGTGGAAATGTATTCAGTCTAGCCTTATTTCATTAAATTTGCAAGACCCAGCGAAACATACACTGATACTCGAACTAAAAATTACTGTTTTAAGTTCATGATACGTAATAAAGCTTTACACCTTGCGGGAATAGTTTCCCTTCGGGAGATGCACTGAATCATTTGTGAAATCCATTTTGCAAAATCTTTCCCGCGATATAGCAATGGTTATCGCGCACTGTCACCAGTCGAGGAGTGCTAAATCATTGGCTAAATCGATGCCTCACGCGTATTATCCACGCAAGCATATTACCGACAGCCACTATAGATGTAAATGGGATAACAGCGGAAACTGGGTGAGATGCTGTCCCAATGGAAATTACGGGCGATGCTGCCCGACTAGTATGCAATGCGAGCAAGCTTCGAGCCAGCAGTTCCCAACTTTTTACATGCTTGCCTCCCAAAGCAACCAATGCAATACGAGTATCGCCACTCTGCCATTAAGAGGACGGTAACCAACGACAGCTTGAATTAAGCTTACAACGCATTGTGTACTTCTCGAATTTTCTAAAAGGCTGCAAAAATTTAGTAGAGCAATTCGACGTGTCTTGCGTCCTGAAAATTATTACATCGGAAAGACTACGAGACTGATTGCAGAAAAATTCTCTGAAATAAAGGACTACACGATTACAGGATTACACGGTTTTCACTACATGAGTAATACAGGAAAGAAACTCGAATGATTAGTCTTGTGATATCTGGTCCGCCTCATTAGCGGCGGCTGGCGTCGATCAGATATGCCATTAATTTCCTGCTGAGCGCGATACCAAGCAGAATTTCTCCGACAAATCGATATACTATCTGTATACATATAGCCGACTAAGTTTCCAATTGGTAATCGTACGTGTATCGGCAGTATTGCTAAAGTAAAAGCAGCCGATTGCGTTCCGAGTTTCTACCATTTCCGCTCAGTAGACGTAGATTTTGTTGAATACGAGAGGAAGATTCGACCTCGTTTTTTGAAAATGGAAAATAATACGCACATGTTTAGAATCCGAACCAATCCCTTTTGTACACTTAACCTGATGGTATAAAGCGCGATTGCAAAACTCATAGAGGAAAAAGTGATACTCGATGGAATGTGCGCCTTTAATTATATTAGCCGGGCCAGTATATCACGGAATTACGGGGCGCGTTTACCGGGGAGCTTCAATTTCAATGTACATCTCGCTTACCGGCTGAATTACAACCGGTGGCCTGCCGGCTAAATCAAGATACATGCGTGGCATCCGCACTTACGGCGTGTAAGAGTTAATGCACCGATTAATGCGACCACCACCGCGGAAGCCGGACTTGTCAAGGCACGACAGTCCTGCTGCAGTACACGCCACGATCAACTAAACTCACATAGGCTGCCCTCGAAAGTAAGCTTCGTCTGTAACTCGACAGTCGCCGGATCAAACCAATCTTGTTTCAAGATTATATTAAACAGACTGCGCATTGTATTAAAATTTAAATTTATTCACCCCTTTCTCTGATTTATTTAGTTAATTAATTAGACGGGTATCGAAGAGCCCTGCGTCTAATTCGAATAATTCGAAAACACCAGCTCGAATTTCCGTTGTTGTGACCTACCCCACAGCGCAGCACAGCACAAGAAATTAATTTTACGCTTCATGCGTTTACTTAAACCCCAGAGGACAAAGGTGAAATCAGTACCGGTGTCCGAGCATTTTTATAACCAGCCGTACGAGTGCCTTTGTTTCGCTATAACATTTGCCGTGCGCAGTGAAAGCTGGCAGGAGCAGTTAACAAACTAGAGTGATCCAAAGGCCTTCGCCGCCAGGCCAATGGGAACAAAGCTTTCGTCAAAGACACACGCGCTCGCCACGAGCGGCGGCCTTTGAGCCCGCGAGTTTTTCCCGAGGGAGTCGGAGCTATTGTGTAGTCGAATTCACGCAGGTCGCGCGACCGCGAATTAGACGGCTGGCTAATTAAAGTCGTGTGGGTGCGCGCACGCGTGCTCTCGCAGCGAGGCGGTTTAAAAGTTTTCGGCTCTGGAATTTTCTCGCCGCCGGCCTGACGCTAGGTGCGTAAGTCACCGGGGTTATGTGAGGGTTGCCAGGTCACCTGCACCTGCGAGCAGACCGGAGCGATTTGTTTCTCTCTTTGTGGGGGTGCGAGAAGGGGTGGAGAGGGGAGAAAGCGGGCTGTTGCTCGGCGGCTTTGAGTTTGATTCGGTATCTCGGCGCCCAGCAGAGGTAAACTCTGGCCTGTGTCACTAATTCATAATTTCATGGGATGCCAAGGCGACGTCGACGGCCGGTGGATGCGCCAGCTCTTCCCCGCTTCTGCATGCCAGATTTCGTGATGCTTCTTCTGGCTTGCCAAAGCCACACACGGTAATTCCCCGGACAAATTAAAAATTGCACTCTCTCTCTCGCTACTGTATTAAAGTATTTCATTTAATTCCTTTAATTGGAGAGCTTGGGCATTTAATACTGTTATACCTAACCACGCATTGTGTTGTGTAATTGTAGAAATCTGCGTTTGTTATGGAACTTCGAGTCTCCCCTCTTGTCAGATCAATCAAAATATTACTAATTAATTTACCGAGTACAAGGTCGCAAAAAATATTTCTGATATCTACGCCAAGGGCAGAAGTAGTGCAGTGACAAAAAAGGAATGTTGCCAGTCACAGAAACATGCAGATGGTGAAATATTTCGAATATTCGAATACCGTCAGTTATTACAAAGGCATGCGGACAGCCTTCGCCGTTCACATCCGGCGTCTGTCCGTCAGGAAGTGGGATGGATCCGATAAAAGCAGATAGAGAGAGAGAGAGAGAGACGACCGAATCAATTACGCTCGGGCGTGCCAGGAAAAGTTGTGCGGACGGTAGCTAGTAGTAGAAGCGTCACTTTGGTCGGACGGCGCAGTAGATAAGGTGCCCGTCGAGTCAGACATCGCCGAGGATGAAAAATGCGTCTGACTAGTTTTCTGCCCGCACTACTGAACCGCGTTTCCCATCCCAACCAGCGACGATCTACGAGCAGTTATGTAATGCCAATTTCTCTAAACCATTTATTATTGCAATACAATTGATTTCTCCATTAGGAGGAGAACGAACTTCCGTGCAATAAACGTAAGGGCCGTAATACATTTGATACGAAGAGTTTATTAATTGCTGAACTTAAGGCGCTGTCAAATGGATAGGAATGGTCGGCGGGCTGTTAATGTTTTCCAAGTCGTTAGCAGCCGCCGTGCTCGTACGTCTTACGGCCTTGCTGTGCTCTAATTCCGAAAGCTAGTGCGGTCCAATTCGGCTCCTTTGCCGCGTGAAAGCTGAGCGTGAGCTAGCGGAGTACATACTCGATAAATTACGATCTCACTGAAAGCTGGTGTAAGCTCGGCTTCGATATTTCAAATTAGTATGGTGGTACTATGGTATCGGTGCTAAGACTAGTGCGATTATTTTCGATTTGTGGTTTATTGGTTTTCGGCAATATGGCTGAGGGCTACTGTTACAAGAGCTAGTCTGAAACTGGTAGGTAACTCACAGAGTTAGGTGTCTCGGTTGCTTGTTGACTCGTAAACTTCCAAGTTTTATATAATATGGTAATTTGATGAATAGCCTACATAGATAAGGCAATATCTAAAGTCACTAGACATTGTATAAATTCCCTAGTCTATAAATATTGCCAGTAACATGTATACGAATATGAGATAGCATATCTCACGGGCGGTGTTACGCATCATGGAGTTCATTGCTGCGAAACTGCTGCGTTATAGTTCGTTGCTTACTCACGAGTATCCCGTAAAGTTTGACTATTTACCGGCAGACTCCGTATCGCCGGCGAATTCCAGCAGATAGTGTATCCCGAACTTTGTGCTGGTTTGGCGAACTCGCAGTAGTCAACGTTATACTGCTTTTCAGATAAATTATGGATTATTAAACTCATAATAAACTCGGTGTAGACGCAAGCCGAATCGGAATGGAGTTTAATCGTTCAACCGCAAACGTTAACTGTACAATGGTGTATGACGATTCCGATCTCAAACGTATCAATGCAAAGTGTCACTCTTATACGTAGATCGAACTACTTATTTAGACACGCAGTGTTCGAACGAAGCATCGAATCAAACCCATTTTCCAAAATGATTCGCAGCTGGTCTACGTAGGTGAATGTGTCAAGAGTCCATAGTAGTCTACTTTCCAATTAGTGGAGCGCAAGGGAAAATCGAGAAATTAGTGGAAGAGCTCGCCAAGGACCTCGTAATATGTATTGCTGTGGTCGGCCGCTTATACTCACTTGAACAGGAGCTGGCGTTGCCGCTGGCCGCTTTTTTAACCCGCGCATGTTTGCCTAAGATTTCATTAAGGGCCGTGGCGCTTTCGGTTGGTTTACCTTGCGGTGGCAGCTATGGGAGTCGGACGAGCGAGCTTATCCACGTGCAGTCTTGCTGAGGTTCGGCCGACCGATACAAGCGGCCAATTTTCATCAAGAAACAGCTTTGTTAGAAGCAGCCCAGTGTTAATTACCCGTGGCCTAACGAACCGGAGCTACGGACTGCGGCTAGCCGGTGCTCCTCCTTTTTCCGCTCGCCCGCCGCCGTCTACTTTGCATTACCTATTTAGCACAGCCGTGCGAGCACCGGCCGAAAGCTCGACTGACATACTTGCCGGCTTTCATGAAATTCACGCGACCCTCTAGCGCCGCCGATGATGAAACGGAATATTCTACAGTGGCTCCCTTGATTTCGGGGAGAACGCCATCACTCGCCTCCTATACATGAATATTTTCATCTGGCAATATCTCATGCACTGGCACTCTGAAGATGTCGCTGTGCTTTCAAATCAATTTCTCTGAAATATGGTCGAAAAGTAATATGTCATTCTCCCTGTATTGATATAAAAATAAAAAACGTCCAACTCTAATCGCAATACTAAGCGAACGATTGCATCCTCCGATCGGGAAGAAAAGCGCGGAGAAGTCGAGGGGAAATTGCATTCGATTCCGGCGCTCGGTAGTACTGATTATCTTTGGCTCCTTTGCCGTCATGGGCAGGCTTCTGTTTTCCCCGGAGAATGGCGGAGCACGCGTCCTCGATGACCCGGTGCAAGGGAACCATGTAATAACCACGTACGAGAACCACCGTATACCAATGCGCCAGTCGAGCCGAGTATAGACTAGATACCGAGTGCGCATAACGCATAGCATTGTGCACGAGCATACGTGAAACTCTACGGGGTGTGCTGTAAATCTAATTTCAACTTTCCGACCGGCGATGCAGATAAATGTTGGCGTTGCTGCCTTTGAGAACAGTTAGAGATCGCGGTTAGAGCGGTATATGCGGATACATATACAGGGTTTCAAAATACATAGTAATATTTCTTATCTCGAGACTAGTGCAAAGAAGTTGATTATACAAATTCAAAAATTCGAAATTCTTATTAAGAAAATTATTTCGTTGTAAGGATACAACGGCTGTTCTGGTTTAAGGCCTAACATTTTATGTTAGCGCTATAGAGACCAGTGGTTAAAATGCATAGAACGGAATCGATAAATTGATTTACCCCGCAGGAAGATAGTGTGGCAGTCGACTTACGGAGCACCCAGTATACTAGGGATACAGATGAACCCCATCTCCGAGCGGGCTGGTACTACTCAGGGGGACAGAGACGCTTGGAATACTCGTGAGGAGGAGGCAATAGAGGAACGCAAACAAGAGAGAGACACATCGGGTTCGGATAGGATTGAAGAAGTCAACACTACTTGGCGAGGGGGCGAGGCAATGCACGTACATTCAGTACGGCGGCTAACAAGACGAAACTCGTAAATCCTGGTTGTAATAGTTACAGCACCATGAAACGGTTATCTAACACTTAAATACCAGAACTATTCCCATTCAAGCACCCTACAAATTTTAACTAAAACCTCGAAAGTGTTTTCGCATTCATTCGCATTCTTGTATATTCTATTTGTATAAAAATGTTCGCCAGCCTTTCAGCTTTCGACGATTTCCCGTGGTTCCATTTATGAAGTCTCGCGGTTTTATAAATGAATGTAAATATTCTCGTGGCAACTTTATATTTAGGCAGTACATCTACTGAAATCTACTTCGCCGCGAAACGTTTGCCAGGCTGTTAACGATTAGTGATTGAAATAACGTTAAATAAGCAAGAAATATCGGGACTTCCGAGCGCTACACGAACCAGAGTTTACTCATGGCTTTCCAGAGTAACGTGGGACATGAATCAGTGTTTATTCAATAAACGGTGGCTCGATCGAGGGAGATGAAAGTAGGGAGAGTGTGAGAGAGGCTGCAGGGGAAAAGGTGCGTCTAGAGCTAATAATGAGGACCATCCCATCCCCTGGACTCGTTCAGAAAACCATCTATTCACGAGTTGCCCGGTGCCCCTTGACCCTCTTGGTGTTTCATTTGCCAGAGCCACCATGGAATACATAGAGGCAGAAAACTCTCTCTCTCCCTTGCTCTCCCTCTCTCTCTCTACCATCCATCTGATATATGTTTTTTCTTTGATACCTACAAAGATAAATCTACCAGAACGAAGTAGACTTCGGTGAATGATGACTTTGAGTTGGAAAACTCATTCGTATTCTATTCACACTCATTTGTGCAATGGAACTGTGAATAAACGTTTAATGCTAGATAATGAATGGTGATTTTAAGGAATAGTACAAATTAAGGTTAATTAAAGTTTTGAACATACATACTATTGGGCTAGAAGCATACCACAACTTTTGTTTACTGGTAGGTCGAAAAGTTCAAGATACCATTCTCGTAAAAAGGGTGTGCGCAAATGTAATTATTCAATGAGCGACGTCCGCCGACTCGTCTAATACCAGTAATAAGAGAACCAAGAGAAGCTTACTCGACACAAATTGCTCGGGAAGGCTTTGAATAATCCCGAAGTTTGTAGAATGTAAGTGCGTGCTTCGCTCATTCTTATTTCTTGCCGAGCGCGATTAAACTTTCGACGCCGGCCCATACATTTTCTTACTCGGCACGGCGATAACTCCGGCAAGTTCCGCGCGCCGACAGCCGCCCGAGCAACTTCCCTACTAACGAACATAAGAGAAGGCCTTGTTATACTCGCAGCGACTGTTCGCCCTCGCAACTCGACGAACCGAAAGACAGAGTAGCCTTTGAATGACGAACCTCAAATAGTGCGATTCAACATACATTTCGCTCATTCCGTCGTCCTTTGTTGCCGCTTGTTTTGCGGAATAATTTCGGTCCAAGAGATCCTGCGCAACTTAAATAATGGACGGCTCACTTCTGAGGGAATGCGCCGGCTGCATCGCCCTCACAAAGTGGAATGCGTTAGGAGCTACTATACGATTCCTACATCCGTTTGCTAATTACGAAATGGATGTTTACGCAGATAGAACGTTCTGTTTGCGTACCGGAGGTTTGTAGAACGTTCTAATTCATGCAAGCGAGAATAAAGCGAATACACAAATAACCATCTAGTGAGTTCCCGTTCATTTACAGAAAAAAATAGATGAAATAGATTTCTTTTTCCCAATAAGCGAAAGGGGACTACTCACTCCCTTACTATCAGCTTTTCATTCGCCGATTTATTTCCAGCAGGAACAGGAAACTGCCACGCTTTCCGATTTGCCAATGCATTACGTGCCAAATGATCACGAAAAGTGCAACTTGTCGAGGCGGAGGGAATCGGCGAGAGGACTGAACTGAAGCGATTTGGAAAGTTCATGCCGCTTGCCGAATAAACTTTGGCTTCGGTCATGCAGTAAATGAGCTTCTTACGATGGATTGCAACTTGGTGGGGGCGGAGGCGGCGGTCGGCGGGGCTTTATTAGCACAAAAGATTATCGGAAGCGGCGTTTAATTAGCGGGAGGTAGTTAATGTTGAGCAGCGCGGCACAGTGGCTCGGCCGTTCATCCATTCAACTCAGGCCGGTAATCCTCGTGAGTCCGGCTACGATGGATCTGCGACGTGGAAGCCTGGTAGACCATTGACTGAACCATACCTCGATCTATCGTCAAGCGCATTCCCGTCCCGGGGAGCAGAGTATGCCTCGATAGCCAAGACACGCCTTTCCAGATGCCATTTCCCCATAGCCACGATGCCTCGGATTCGCCGGATAAAGTGAGCGCTCTCTCACGAAAAACAGCCGATTGCTCGCTCGCTCGACGAAATCAGTTCATCGCCGTTTCTCTTCGACCACCTTTCAACCGAGGAACTAAGGAATCCTGGGCACAATCCACGGAGACTCGAAACTCTGATACTACCTCAAAGACTGTTTTACTACTCGGATAGACACTGTTGAGTGAATGGGGAATTAATTGAAAAAAGATATTATATCGCGTTATAGTAATTGGCGGTATTCTAATGAATTTTTGATTGAGAAATCTAGAAATTCTGATCCTGTTTGAACTGCGCATCCGACACAGAAACTATTTTACTATTTCAATGAATATTATATGATCGAGGAATAAATCAATCAATGAGACTACTTTCGCGAGTGCAATAGATGCAGGAATAGAAATCTATATCTGCGTAAAGGTGCGCAATCGAGTTGGAGGATATGACAAATCAGTAGAAGGCCAGTCCGCAAATGGGTCGATCGATGATAGCGAAAGTAGTAATCCCCGGCGATTATTCG
The DNA here is from genome assembly GCA_963675795.1 of Crossocerus cetratus. Lineage (NCBI taxonomy): Eukaryota > Metazoa > Arthropoda > Insecta > Hymenoptera > Crabronidae > Crossocerus > Crossocerus cetratus. Next base: position 7,191,845 of record OY776670.1, on the reverse strand, counting down.
GTATTCTGACGTGCGCTCGAAGCGGCGCCCTTGTTCCCGGGCAGATTAGCAGGAAATTATAATATCTCACGGGCGATGCGAAGTTATGCGTGGCACGTTGTGTCAAGCGACTGGAATCGTGAATCGTGCGAGTCCGGCCACTATCAGTGGTGCACTGATAGCGCGTATTTCGGCGCGACCGCTCGTGCATTAACAAGCAAATTGATAATAGCATTATCGGCGCTCGCTCCCCGCTAGGCCGCCAGAATAAACTCTCGTTTGAGGGGAAATTGACGCGAGCGAGCGCCGATACACCGCGCGCGTGTATCATCGCCGGGACAATGACCGCCGTAAACAATCGGGCGGCTACCCCCGAGAATTTTGTATCGATGATGTAGCGTCATTCGAGCTCCCTCAAAGCTTTGAGGGCACCGTTAACCTGAGGCTGACTTACCGCGTCCTCGACTTGAGAAAAATATGCAACGAGCGGTGAAAGTACATGTAAGTCAAGAATGTATTTAATAATCTACAGCGATCTGTCTAAATCACAATAACTTGTGCACTTGATTAAAAACGGGAACAGCGTCATGGACACGCGTTCCATTCGAGCCAGTACATGTTACGCCATTAATTATACTGTCGGCCGCGGAAAAAAATGTCAGTTCGTGTATGTTCTAATTCACACTCTGACACTCTCTTGCCATACGTGGTTTACTGTTTGTTTTTATTAGAGGTCATTGTTCGAAAGCAATTGCGCGCCGATGAAAGTGAGATTGGTTTGCTGTTTTGTACTAAAGAGAGATACAGCACTAGTACATATGGATAATTCGTTGATAATATGAAGAACATTGTAACTGGAGATTATATTAATTTCGGAAGACTAAAGATAAAACTTCAATTGCTATGATTGGCGATCTTTCAATCTGTATATAATTCTATCGACTTATTCGCTCGACGCGATGGTCATCCTCCCGAATTAATAATCGCAGCCGGCGTAATATTGCCTCTATTAACTGGGCGAATATGAATCAGTTCGATAAGGATGATAATGATGCGATATTAAACTTCATCGAGGTAGTGTGCCATGAGCATTGAATAGCGGCGGCGAATGAACACGCCGATCGCTTTGAGTACTTTCACCAATAGTTTCGGAGTCGGAGACTAATTCAACTATTGTCGCGAATGAACTAAAACTTGACTGTCAAGCATTGGCATGGAAGTAATTAGAAAGTAATTCCTCTTGCCGACTACCTTTGGAATGTCGAAAGCCGAACAAAAGAATCCAACCAACTCAAGAGTCAAACTAAAATGTTGTACTGAATGGACTGATTTTATTGAATATTTAAATATTTACAATAAGGTAATTCCAAGATGCAAATAATTTTGAAATTTGTCAATATGTGAATTTCTGTCAGTGTGCATTTGACGCTAATGATTCAGACGAATTATTAGCTATTTTACTGGCACGAGGAATTAAACACACGTTTAGTGCAGACTGATACTACTATGTTACAAATTATAGATTTCTGAATATTTATGTTATACGTATAACTCATTACCCTGAATATCCAAATAAAATCCCGTACTGATTGGCTAATTCAGGGTTCTTTACATTGCACTAACTTTCGCATTTGTGTTGTGGATGCACTTTTGGAAATTCCATCGAAATTATTAAACATTTCGTACGCATGAAACATGCATGGTACATATATCGAATGCTGTTTCAGCTTTATGACGAATTGTAGATGTTTCGCCAATTTCTATCCAACGCTTTTTATTTTCATAAAATATCGCCTGGCTCGTTCAGCAGTACCATTAAAAAACGAAGTAGCCCGCAGCAGGGAAACAGTATGATCGTTACTAATTATCAAATGTCGGTCTGTTACAAAAGCGACCGCAAAACTGTTTTCTCCTTTCGCGGAATTGCTTTACTATCGACGACTGACATGACCTATTTCGTACTTGGGATTCCATGATTCATTAACTAGCCGATAAATGTAGCAGCGAGGAGGGCGCTCTCTGGATAAATCCCGTGATAAAGTATTGTTTAGGGGCGAAGTATTACACGGCAGAACGTTAGAGCGGGTAATGAGAAGGGGCGAGCTGACCCGCACCCATTTAATTCTACGCCCAGTCGGCAGCCCTTCCCTCTGTATATATATCTGTCTCTCTCTCTCCTGCTTTCTTTCCCTCCCGCGCTTTCTCATCCGCACTTGGGCCATTCAGCGAGGTTTCTGCGGTCCAGCCATTACTGTGCGCTGACTGGTCTGGCTCTCTTCACGAGACCAGGCATTGCACTTTTCCCATGTCGTTCTTGCCGTGAGTACGTCTTTCCAAATGCCGTTTCCAAGCGTTCTGCCGGCGCGCTTCCTTAAATTCTCCGGTTAATGGCTCCAAGAGAGCCGGACCGCCCCCCCGCTCCGCTGAAAGCTCCACGCCAAGCCCACCCACCGCCGTTAATACCACTTAAGAACCCCGGAGACTCTCCTTCGCGTGCGAGCAAATTACTGCTAGTGTTTTTGAAATTCGAGCCCGATGGCCTCGCGCGCCGTGTAATGCGTAGATGGGGGCTCAATTTTCGGCTTAATTGGACCGGCTTCAATGTGCTGGACGCTGAAGTGGCCATGGGAGGGGACGGGAATTAAAATCCCTATAGCATGGCAGAAGATAATTTCATATGCGAAGATAAAACTGCAGTCATTTCGTGGGAAATGTGTGACGATGTGAGTGCGAGTGTATATTGCGGGAGTTAAAGATTATGAATTTTTAATTGATACTGCCGAATCCATTTCCACAAAAAACAACAAGTCGCAGTGCGCAAGAGACTAAATTCAGTCAGAATGGGTTGCTGCGGGCGATAGCCGCGGCGGCTGACAGCGCGGAAACTTTTGAGGCCAGCTGTATGTATGCCCGGGAAAATATCGGGGCACGCGCGTGTTAAACGAACGGCTGATAGAGTCAATCTTGATTGGGCGGCAGCCCCTGACACGTACAAGCCGCTGTATATTGTGTGGCTTCCTGCTACGCTACGCTTACACGCCGGCGGCCGGCGAACACACCGCGCTCTACCGCCGAGCCGCCTCTTTTCACTCTAATTAAACTAATCGCTCGAGGGAGAGAGAGCCGACTAGTCGATGCGCGCGTACACACACACACACACTCACAGACAGGGCCGAACACGCGCCAGCCGAAAATTAAATAGATGCGCCGCCAAATCGCAGCGATAACCGTGCAAGCCCGCTAACGTGCTTTTGGTGTGCTGGATGTTTGTCGCGTGATAAATAGGCAATGTTTCACGAGGCTTTGATTCCAATCCAATGCGTCTGCATTACGTAGCCTTTGAGCAAAAAGTTGCATCTAACAAACTAATCTCAGGTCACACACTTTAACAGCGAATCGGAACGCTTCTATTGACTCGCGTAATGATAACCGGTGGTCTCGATGCTGCAACTCGATAATTAATTAAGCGAATTGTGTGAAACACAAAGTCCAATGCTATCAATATTGAATCACAAAGCATATAACGTAGAATGTGTTTTTATCAATATTGGAATTCTACCAATATCGAAATATCATTCTCCGCGGATTTACTTAAGTGGAGTGGTAATAAATTATTACAGAATACTAATAATATTACATTTAATACCAATTCGAGCGCGTCGAGCAATATTTTGCGATTGTATCGCATTAAACACGAAGTGAGCAGAAACTGAAAAATAAGCAAGTGTGGGCAATCGATTACGACAGATTTCGAAGAGTGGCGAGCATTTGGTCGAAAAATCGGTCAAGAGTTCAGAGTCCACCGCCAAGCTAGCATGTGCGACTTCATGTATGAGTAATGCATGCATGCAGTTGACGCCTGGAAGAACGAATAGCGAAAACCAATCGGAAAACGGGAGAGCCCGATTGTTGCCACTAGCAATGCCAGAATGATACACATTTTCTCAACCATCAAATCAGGCGAGTTTAATTCTGAACTGAATCTTATATGTTAATCGGGAAAAGTTAATTGTTCACTGACGCGGAATAGTCGATCGGAAAAACTTTTCTGTTTGACTTGTCGTTAAATTCGCCGTCCTTTTACTTTTCCGGGCCGACCGAGCGGAACGAAAACTTGAATGGATAATTGGTGTGATCGTTTTTGAAAGGGTTCTTATGGCTTCGTTAGTGTCCTTAGTTTCTGTAACTTCCAGCGCAGCGGCCAGCCTGAAAAACCTTTAAGCACTTTGACGACGTAATGATATTACCCTAACAATTTTCCACAGAAAGATTTTACTACAAGTTCCCCCGCATTATGCGAGTCGAGTATGAAAGAAGTCCGCTATCAACTCTATCCGAGTTCCATGGACTAATTTTCATTTTCAAACGAGTCCGCGAGGATTACGAAACCTTCCTTTTAATAGAACAGGCTTTCTAGAAATATTTCTGCATCAACACAAATAGTAACAAAAAATAGTAATCGTAAGACTAATTTTGTAGTTACTTTGCACGGGAAAAAATGCACACTTAACAACCTAAAAGTATTCCAGTTAGCCATGGCAATTGGTACTTGTCTAAAGATCTGCAGCCCGTTATAATCGCATTGCCAGCGGCCCATCAGTAATCCGTCGCACCGTTTTATAGAGCACTCCAAACTGCAAACAGGCATTTCGCAATATAACTGTAAAGTTTTCAAACATCAGGCCGGATATTTTATTTGCTCTCGAGGGAGGAAATGGGTGAGCGCGATTAAAACGAAATTCCCGCATTCGCATTCGCCAAGCCGTACGGGCGCTGGCCGTAGAGTGGGGAGTGAGAAGAGGGTGGTGGGGAGAAGGCAGCAGTAATGGGTGGAGTGGGGGGGCAAGGTTCGCCGGAATATCGATGAAGAAGGTGGTCGGAAAATAGCGAATTTTGCAATAGAAATCGAATATTAGCCGTGGGAAGAATGCGCGGGCGGGGATTAAGGGGAATGATCCGGCAATTAATGGCACTCGGCAGCTGGAACTGGGGAAACTAATTTAACCGAGCCGATACCTGTAATTATGCCGATCGAAATTACCCCTCCGAGCCCCTCCCGCGCACTCATAAAACAGTACTCAATCTTTGAGACTTAATATCTTCATTCGATCAAGAAGAAACCGATAGCCGGACGTCCGCGTAATATCGCCGAGATGAAACCAATAATCAATCAGTAATAACGGAAGTTAAATTACAGGAAATAGGCTGGCTACTTTGCTCGAAGCCAGTGCAAGGTCTAAGGTAACGAAATTTTTAATAAGGATTCCTGTTTATTCAATATAATGAATCGACCGCGCTTGCAGTATTTTTTAATAACCTTTGTCCGAGATAACTCATCTTAATCTTAGGATTTATAAGTAAACGTTTTGCAATAAAAAACACTGCAGGAATAAATGGACAATTTTATACACTTCAATTGGACTATAAATTTCAATCCTGTACCAATTATAAAAGAACATACCTAAAAACTTTTTGAAATGTACAATCTGTTAGCTCTATTCAGCGAGTTCAAATAGAAAATGGAATTTCGGCTTCCGCAATCAGTAGTTGAAACTAGTCGCATAGCTCGCCGGCCGCATTACAAGTAATCACCGCTCATAAGGCTAATTTCGGAAGCTATCTCTGGCGACGTGGTAACCGTTAAAGCAGCCGGGAATTTCTCCAGATAATTAGTAGTGGTACGCGACTAATGCGCTGGAAGTTCGGTGTTCACTGGGTATTAGGGCTTCGCGGGCTCGACACATTTCTGCCAAGTGGCACCCACCCACCCTCTCTCCCTCTCTTTCATTCTCTCACCCGCTCTCTTTATCTCTGCCCAAACCCCCCGCAAGCCGAACGGAGTTTCGCTGCGGCTTTAATTGCCTTTGATACCAAATCAACCAGACGCACAATCTCGCACAGTTGTCCCACCAAGCTAACGAAATTCCGTGGAAAGCGGCTGGCAACCTGCTGTTCAGATTTATAAGGTCAGGTCATAAATGAGCATCGAGAATCCGGTGATTGACAGGATGTTTAATGCTGATTCATTTTTCTAGCTCGCTGAAGATGTTATTATTTGTGTATAGTTTCACATAACATTCGACTCTCAATAATACAACATTCAATTTCTTATGAAATAACAAGTTAAGGTAGTATGAAAAGTAATTTCTGTATTCAACTTGGTGATGTTAGCTTTCAGTCTTGACATACTATGTCTCTCTTCGAATGGAGTATTGTATACAAAGCGGAAGTCTCTCAAGTAAATGCCAGACATGCATTCAAGGAATGGCAGATCCAGCTCCATACTTTATGTTTCCTCAGTCACAGTGTAAAAGTCTTTGTCGAGGGCTCACGTTTGAAAACGTTCCCTTCCAGGGACATAAATTCCCTCTTGCATCGATGCAAACCATTTTATTTGATTCCGCGGCATGTCACAAAGCAAACGACATTTGTGACCTGGGAGAGCAACGCAAGCAGAATCTTGCTGGTTGTTTAATGCATATGTAGCGAACATTTTCATCAAATTTATAAGATTCTGTTGCAAGGCATATTTTCCTTCAGAATATATCAGGTTTCCGCGATGGATTGAGTGGGTGTGAAAAGGCAAGTGTTAAGGTGTTAAAAATCACAGGTGGAACGTAAAGTACTCCAAGCACACGTTCGCACCTAAATTCCAGCATCTCAAAAATTCGGCCAAGTACTCCGCGCGCTCTACATATACCGCGCGCATTTTCCACGGAGAAACACGTTGCCGCAAGAGCTTATGGGAATATTTAGCATGCGGTAATGTTCCCGGGAGCGTTCCAATAGCCGTATCCGTTAATAACGCACGGCTTCGAGATAAAATTCACTTAGAGAGTGCTCGCGCACGGCTACCGAATGGGATAACACGAGCGGGCGGCCCACGGCGGAAAATTGCGAAGGCGATTGTTAGCGCTTCATAACTGACCGTACGCAACGCCGGCCGCATCGTTTGCCCGAATTGGAATTAATCGCGCGAAACAGTCTGGAAATTGCGCGGAACGACCGAAAAAAGGAATAAAGCTCCATTCACATTATGCACTGCGGTAGAAAAATGTTTTAGACATTGTTGAGCGATATTAAAAGACCTGGGAATAACTTTGGTGTATGCACAAGGTGATCTTACATTAATCATTATTATTAGTAATAAATTAATCTTCACAGAATATCAAGACGTCACTAACACCTGCCGACCAACTACTTGATCAAAAGCTCGATTTTAATATAACAAAATAATTCAAATTCAAATTAAAAAAACATGCCCCAATATGATTTCTTTCGGCCCTCCTATACAAAAGAGCAAGCTACCCCACTAACCCCATCCACAGGGTGAACGTAAGTGCACGCAACAACAGAGTAGCGCTGGTGCTGGCAGTGGAATGAGGCGGAAGTGCGCAACGAATTCCGTTTGCTTGCTCGCGACGGCTTGGTGGCCGTGGCGCTCCAAAGTTTCTTGCAGTCACTCACTAGACTCGCCTGGCTCGCCGTTGTGGAAGATGCGCGGCATTAGCCGGCTATATCCTGAAAATTAGTCCGCTGCCTGCCGGGGCAACCTCGGAGAGTGTAAAGTTAACTTCCGGATTTAACTTTTGAATAGTAAGAAGGGGGTCACGTCTACGGAGCGGCGTGCCAGCGTGAAGGATGAACGTGAAAGCTCTCTCCCGCTAAAGCATACTACAGAGATGCCGAGCTCTGTACCGGGGAAAGGAGAGTGTGTGAGGGCAAAGTTAATGCGATTGCTGAATGCGAGCGCGGGCACGTTCCTCCTGAGATCGTCATCCCCTCGTGGAATATTATGCCTCGACTTCCCCCTGATTCACGCCCACCTGTCCTCACTAACTGGGAACGATTGTCTCACAATGATCGTGATAATGATCCGTCTGGGCATGACTGGACACGCGAGAGTCATTATTTATCGGTGCCTAAGCTTGAAAGTCGTCTGAACCCGGAGAATCAATCCCAGTTTTTTAACATCATTATAAGTAATTGCATAATTGAATTAAAGGCATATACATTAATCTTTACAAGAGAGACCTTATTTGCATAACAATATGTAGTACTCATGTTTTAATTTGATTAACAATAAGCGACACATATCTTAAATATCTTCCTGGTAGCAAGAGTATAGATACTACGCTACACAATCACAGGACTGAGTAAAGGGCTCGTTGGCTGAGATTAGGGCAGTCAGTAGGCATTCAGTTTGAGTGAACCGACGAGAATGATTGAGTGAGCTGGGCAGCTCGGGGTTGAGGCCCAACATAAAGGGGATGAAACTCACAAGACCGGCCGGCAGAGCCCTTGCTTCTGTAAACCGAGGAAACTAGGTTTGCACGATAGAGAACCTCCAGTATCCACCCCTATAAGCACTTGAAAATGCACAAACGATCTTCCCTCGCTACGCGAATCGTTGGATTAAGGGAAGGCCGTGGCTAAGCCGATCAACCAATAACCACTACAGTTTCCTGGAAACCACTTCACTTTTGAACGCCGCCACCGCTAAGTTAGTAGAATATAAGCACGATTTACTCCCTCACACGCGACGAATGTTTCGCCTCGCGAGTTGCGAAATTCTACGGCTTACTGCTACATTCGATAGTTTAGGGGTTGGTATGGACTGATTCGGGTAGGAACATTCAACACTCGCGGATATTGACTTTGCCGGTGGCTGACCGAGGCGAGGGCTAGTTTCGTCCAGTTGAAAAATCTGGAGTATGCGGAGAATGTTGATTACATTAAAAGGACCAATCAACCAGCGAATGTGTTTGATCTATAAAGGACGAGTTTAAATGTCGACGACGCCCTTGATTGGGAGAATCGAAGAATCGACACACTATCCCATTTTATCCGGTTTTCGATCGAACTGGAACAAATCGATGCACCACTTTGAGTGAGATAAAAACACTTTGTCCCATTTTCATGAAGGATTTAACAATCAAAGAATACCCGGCTGAGAACTGTAATTGGATCAAGTTTGTCTTTGAAAGGAGAGCATTCAGAAACTTGAAAGGATATTAATTTGGCAAGTCTAATCGTCTCAACTAATCATCTCGGCAAATGGTTCCCCGCCTCGTAAATCCGGCGGCATAGTTGGCCGGGCGCGCCTTTTATATTTTTCGAAGTCTCCGTGATAAACCACGCAGACAATATCGCCGTGCACACTTCACTGCGCGGCTTTCCGCCGCTTAAGAAAATGTGCTCGCGGTAGCCGGTGTTATCGCTGCCATTTTTCAGATACTCCTACCTACCGCCCTGGAAAGATGTAATACCCGGCTACGTCACTTCCGCCCCCGCACTTTTCCTCCTAGTCCGGTGAGCTCCGAATTCATCTTCGCGCACAATGGCCTCCAATGAATTCTAGCGCGCGAGCCACTTTTTCTCCGCCGGGCGCCGAGAATGGCGCTCAGACCGCGCGAAATTAAATATCAACCAACCTAATTATCGAGAATCTAGTATCGCGAATGGCTTTTCCCACTTTACCACCGGGAATTTATGGACCAGATCGGTACTCTTTTCTACACACATTCTATGTGGATCAGTTAATAAAATAACTGAGAGAAAAGTTTGTCCGTTGTTTACGAGTGGCGTTCGTGTACAAGTAGACCCCTGTACTTGGAGGAAAAGTTAAAGTCCATTGCGTGCAGACTTGCTACGTATGTTGGTACACACGATCTTCTCCAACTAACTGTTTATCGTTCACGAAGGTTTCAAAGTTTGCCCTGCGTCGAAGAGCCACTTCATAAACTTGTTTGCCTCCTTTAATCGCAGTTCACTTGACGATGTTGGAGCTAATCTATCGATTACACCCCGCGGCGAGATGCGAACGGAAACCTGCGGGGATACACAAGTTCTCATACTTCGCACGCTAGTGACACAGATACGTCTAATTAAGTAAGGCACACCTGTTTAACACACCTGTTATTTTCCCTTTATACCTATCTAATAAAACACCACAGAAAACAAAACCAATTGAATAAATCCCACATATTGAGTTTTAAATTACGCGACTCTCATAATGAAAGAGAATTATAGTCGATATAAGCTTTACTAACTATTCTCAGTAAAATATTGACATTTTGATGCAACATTCATTTAACGCATCTGTACACAATAATGTGGGAGTGGCGTCATTTGTTCTAAAACAATGCTATTTTGTCCAGTGATAGAACAAGTATAGGTTGCTTACAGTACTAATACATAACAGATAGATCCGCGATACGTGTTACTGCTACTCATCACGATACCCAATACCGCAGTTGATTAGTCTGTTCTCATCCTACTTTGCAGGCCACAGAGCCGAGAACATTTGCAATTCGCCAGGATAAACATTCCCGCGCGGCTGCTGCGAATTCTACTCATTAGCACGAAGATTCGAATAGAGTCGCGGGCTTACGCGTGTCACGAGAGGATAGAAATTTCGGCAACAAGTACATTAAGGCTGGCCCCCGAAGATAATCCCATCCGGCGCTCGCGTCAATTGCGTTCGCCCCGACAAACGAACCTGTCTAACGAGCTGAAAAACTAACGGGCTCCTTTTTTTCCTCACGCCCACATACACTTCCCTTCATCTGTCCGACTCCGAGTATTAGCGGGCCCTCGTCTGCTCCCGAGTCACGGATTTTCTTGGCGAGTTCGTTATCTTTTTACAGCGGCGCCAAGCGCATCGGAGCTGTTTCAATCGAGCCCAATGGGAAACCCATGAAGAATAATGCCCGGCGACCTGCTCATTCGACCGCTTTTCACATATGCGCTATAGCAATACTTATTAGAAATCCCGTCGAGATATTTCAAGATGGCGAAAGGCGGTCAGAGAAATTATCCTCCGATTAAGTAAGACTACTTTGACTAATAAAGGTAGTAAATAGAATTTTAAAATGACTCTTAAAATTCGTATAATAGAAGTCAGGGCATTTGGCGAGCTCAAAATAAAATTTGAGCTCTCAAGAAACAACTGTTTGGGAAAATCAATGACACCTGTACGGTATTTACGATAGTAGACGGAAAATAAGCCAGAAACTTTTCGCAATCTACTTAATATCGAGAAGTCGCATTGCTCGGCAGTTTTAATGGTTCGTTGGAAACAGGGAGCTTTCGGAATTCAAAGCTGGTAGATTGAATGGTCCCAAAGGTATCCCCCGCATTCTGATCATCTCAATAATTCAGAAAGGACAGGGAGACCCAAGTGGAGTCAGCGAATCGGGAATGTCACTGAAGCAAAGGAGTTCGGTCGTTCAACGACCTCTTTTCTGATCATTTTAACCGGTCACGCTTTTGTATCCGTAGCAAGATCTTGCCATAACCCCACGAGGGCGACGTGTCCGGCCTCGCAAAACGCGCGAACACGAGCGTAAAATTATTCCGCAGTCCTCCGGGTACACTGGAAATTGCGCCGGATTCATCTCAAGTTAAACCCCCCTTAGGTTAAAGGTCCATTTAGACACGCCAGTAACGTTCCAGTAAAAACCCCTTACAGGGTTCCTTGACTAGTTCAAACTACTTTACGAAGTGCTAATACTATTTTCAAAGACTCAAACACGATGCAATAACGATGTACCACTATCACCGACTTTACCCTAAACGCCCACTTTTTTCAAGAAATTTTCAACCCCAAGAAAAGGGGTCCACTCCAAATTCACTTATTCAAGATTCAGGCTCATCGTAATGACATTCAGACTTACTACAACCCTGCGAACCTAATACAACATGATACGTCGATGGGGAAAAATCGGGGGACCATAAGTGAGAGTTTTCCTCAATGGTAAGCTCAAGTCAAATGTTCTGTTGGAGGACTCACCGCTGAGTACGAGGATGAGAGAAACGAGGGGTGCGGCGAAGCGGACCACGTGTCGCGGCCGCGGTTCCTCAGCAGGCTGGATCATCTCTCGGCGGCGGGCTTCCGGAGAGGACAGGCCCTCCGGTTGCTCGGTACCCCTGGAGCGGCAGCAGGCAGCAGCCCCTAAGCACCAAAGTCGAAGATAGCCCGCTCCTTAGCACCTTGTGTGTCCCTGGGAGTCTGTTACTCGCCAGCAGCACCCGCGCGCAACTACACGACGAACCACCCTCTCTTCCAGGCAAGGCTCGAGCATCCGTCGCGTGGAGCGCCCACTGAAAGACTGATCCTACGTGGGGGCGATCTCGCGCGAGAGACACTTCCCGCGGTGGCGGCGATTCGAGCTTCCTCGCCGGCTCGTGCGCCCTCGGTCGCCTGCGAGTTCACTCGAGGCAGAGCCACCCCCTCGCGCGCACCGCTCCCAGGAGCGAGGGAGAGGGATCGCTCCGGTGCGGACGGTACAGGACTATGCGAAGCGTGTATCGGGCCCCTGCACGACTTCTCCGAGGATTCCCGAGCAGGCCGCGCATATATACGAGGGCACGGAAGCGCTGCGCTGCTGGATAGACGATAGAGCCGGCCCGAGTATCCACGGACTTACGAGAACCTCCGACCGCAGCTCAGCCCGCACACCGGAGACTCGCCTCCCGACCCTCCTCTCGCCCGCGCGTCCGCGACTCCTCCCTCTTTGCATCCTAGAGAGCTCAGCTAGCCACCCCACCAACCCCCAGCGGCTCTTCCTCGCTTGTTAGTGGAGTGAGCGAGGCGACGCTCGACGTCGGCCCTGCTTGCCGCTCTCTGCTTGCGGCGGTGACTCCTCGTCGATGACGGCGCGACCTCCAGCCGGACCACCGCCGCGGCCACCAACAACCACCAAAGGCTCGCCGATCCCTGTAACCTTAAGCCGCAACCTCGCTTTTCCCATTCCATCCCCCGGCCACCGGCTGATTACAAGCTTCTAGCCTTTTACTCGCTTCCGGCGACGCTCGCCGGCTGCGCTTATTGTTGTCTAATTATCGTGCTTTCGATAATGCGCGCGGCGAATGAGTGCGATTGTCAGGTGTGCTGGAGAAATGGGAATGGCTGGGGATCGCGATGTTTTCGGATGGATTTCAATATTGTTTTCAACAGGATTTATTGGCTGTGTTATGATAAATGCTTTTCTTGAATATTGAGAAGAATATTTATAGTGAGTAGTAACACTTGCGGAGATATTGAAAGGGTCGAATATAATTCGCACATTTGGTGGACGAGCACGGTTGAACGCGATTTGTTTCCTTGTCCATTACTGCCTGCGTTTCTACAGTTTTAGTTAATGGAGCTGACATAAAGCCGGAAAAACTAACTGTGCGGAAGAGATTTGAGAAATAAGATACGATAATGCATGTTGTCCAGCGGGCCATTACCTCGGCTTTATTCATGTGACTAATAGCGGGTTTTAATGGCACGAAAACTGTATTGCGGTCACAGCCAACTACGCCGACAATCCTAAACAATGTGCTCGAAAACGAAGAGAGTCTCGCGGAGAGAATCCGGAAAAAAGACCATGCTCTATATAGCCGAGAGAAAGATTCCTCGTCGCCTCTCTCTTTCCCTCCCATTCTTTCCCACCCCACATTTCATACCTTGCTCTAGCGGCAAGAACTCGCGGCCAATTAAATGGGGCGCGGGTCATTCTGCTTCCGGTTAACTGCCGCCCTCTCACTTTCGGGGCTGCTATGAACATTATTATACTTTTCCGCGGCCCAAAAACTACCTTTGCCCGAAAGAAGAGAGCGCGAGACCGTTTCGTTTGAAAGTTCGGGCGAATTAGCTCGCTGCCGCTGACGCGTTTTCACGAAACGCTCTCGCGGAAATGCGTTCCGTTTAAAGCTTTTGCATATTTCTTTGGAGAGAGATACTTTCGGCAAATGTTTAATTTAGGTTGTTACGAGAGAAAAAGCAAAAATTGTTTGCTACTCTTTGCACGGAGGGTTTGAGTTCGATTATTTTCGTCAGTTATTGACCTTGATTTAATGGAAAATATTATATGTGGTTTTATATATGAAGCCATGAGGGATTGTCGGAAATCTCTCCGTTTCGGACTACACTAAATCTCGGATAACCGTTCTTCCCTCGCCACTGATTGGATCAAGGTGTACCGAGGGAAGTTGTGTGAGATACGGAGAGGAACATGAAGCAAGTAATCAGTTGCGGCGGAGGTAAGTTTCCGGAGGCAAGAATGTCGAGGACATCGCAATACAATTTGCCGCAGTTTCTGTTTCTAACAACATTTTCCGAACGCCAGTCGAACCGTCCGGCAATTTTTCTGGCATTTCATTCCCCGAGATTGCGACGAGGTTCGAGAAAAGTGAATTACAGGGGAACAGCGAACGTTTACACGATTATCAATGAATTCCTTTTCTAGAACCCGAATACTGTAGATCAGCCAATTGCTTTTAATTTTCTATAATAACAATTCAAGATATAGATATACCGCAGCTGCTTTTCACTTACATTAGACTCAAGGGAAAAGCCAAGTGTTACAGAGTGAACTGCACCCAAGCCCCATTGCGGTTCGGGGACTACTGACTAGAGAAGTGACTACTTCGCCTAACTTCAGTACACTACCACACAGAACAGGGAAGGGTGTGCTTCTGCTCCCCATTCGCCTCCCGGTCATTCCGTATTCCTCAACGAAGCTGAGTGGAATTTCGTGTGAAAATAAGTGGGAAACCGTCCACATGAACGAGTTTGTTTCCGATTTAATCAAGCTTGAAAGTGGAAAGGGAACACACCGAATTACGTGATATTTTAATTTTCAAAGCGCCTATTATTATACCCAAAACCTACAACCCTCAGAAATTAATTAACAGTCCAAATGGAAATACCGCTCAAAAACTCATATCGCGCCTACCCACGCAATTCGCCTGCAGAAAGTCCGTACATATTTTCTACTTAAAAGGGTCGAAGTAGTATTAAGCGAAAAGTCCGGGACGATCCGCGGTAGCCGGGCAGCCAATATGCATCGCGCATAATACCTTAAGAAAGGTCGGACTAAACCGGCCCGAGCATTATCCCTCGTTTTCGCCCTAATTTTGGAAAAGGCAGGGGCCCGCAGTCTGCTGCAATGCAGTGGTATCAATGCAACACACCGAGTCACGAAAGCCGTGGAGCGTTTCGTCGTGAAATATCCCGGCACGTCTGAATCCCATTCATCCTAGCCTTCTCGCCTAAGTGTCTCAAAGTAAGTGCGCCCTGCCTCTCATCTCCACACCCGCATTACTCGCGCCCCAAAAAGTATAAATTACCGGCGCGAGGAGAGGGTGCCGGAGGAGGTAGCGGCGAATGCCGCTGCTAATTCGGTGGCATTGTCTTCGGGGCGTGCTCTCGTCGGGAGATCAATCGTCCTCGCTTTTCCACCCAGGCCCGCCGTGCTCGCCCCGCGCTACTTACTCCCAGGATTACAGAAATCGCGAGCACATTCACTCGCGATACTCCTCGCCCTCTTTGGTTAAACTCTTTCATTTGCTCACCCTGAATACCGTTTAATTACAGGATGGCAAGTGCAACCTGGCTAGATAGTGCGACTGGAGCTCGTTCGCGTTTCACTAATACATTCTATTGTTTCTCGCAGTGTGTGCGATTTATTTAGTGGGTTGCTTAATTACCTGTTTGTTCGGTTAAATGGCCAAGCTAGTTTCGTAGTAGGTTTGATGTTGGTGATTTGAGAAAAGAAATGACTCGATAGATTTATACTTGGAATGTTACGATTGTACTTTTTAAATAAACAAACGAAGTAATGAACAAGCTGATCGTGATAGAAGTGGCATTTTAGAACTGAACCGGTCGCTAATCCACAGGAAGTCCTCTCAGAGTTACCTTCTGTTTCTCGGCATGTATCCGCGGCTTGCGCACTCGGCAGCGCCGAGCCGGCGGCCGGTTTGCGGCTTCCCCGTTGCGGAATGAAGTTATAACCAGTTGACTTTTGCCCGGGAACTCCGTGACCACCCGACGGACTATCAAATTGAGTTGCGAGCATAACGAGTGCAGCCCCTCGCACTCGTTAGACCCGGGGAGGACGGTGCGGCCCTCGGATTTGTTGTGTAATTCCGTCCGCGGAATATCCGTCGCCGCTGGAATGCAATTAATTACAGCGGCAGCATCCGTTAGTGACGCATTAACTTGGCCCCTCTGTTTACGCAACGGGGCCTCGCTCCGCGCGACTGTTAATTAACGTCACGCGCCGCACTCTCACCGGCAAGAAAAACTCCCGACACTACCCTTGCGCACCCACCGTCACACCTGTAAGAAGTTCCGCGGGAAACTTTGTGATTTTGACCTCTGTGGTCCACGATATTTTTCGGCGATTTTCATAACCTACTAATTGCTTCAGTCGACTTTGTTTTTGTTAACAATGTCAAGTTTCGGGTAATGAGCAGACCGCCGATTTTCATGCAAATATTGCATTTCCGCTCATGCATTCCACACACGCGTGTAAAGTTGAATCTGCTTCCGCGATCAGTATAAGCCTCTCACGCACAGTTTGATGACGAATTAAGCCCATTAAATGGACTGATCGATTAATAGCGACGCGTGACTGGTAATCTTTTCCCACTGATGTTGTTTATAATCGGATAATCGATAATTCGAGAGTGATAAATGATATTTTCCAGGGTGCGAGGGATTCTTTAAAGATGATTAATGATCGGGAATTTTGTTTCTACAGTTTATTATGAAGAGGAATTCATTTAATAGTTTATTGAATACCGAAAGCAACAAAAGTAGTTATTCGAAGCGAATGCCCATTTGCCAAAATCAAGAGTTCGCATATTAATTAACGTGTGCAGATGTATAGGGTGCAGCAGCCTCATTAGCTTCTGAATTCAATATCATAATAATTAGTTTGCGGAGCTCACATAAATAAATGATCATTTTAAGACCAGGTTCAAAAACTCCACCTGCAATGACTGGGGTATTTGAATTGAATGTTCAAGATCCATATTACCATATAATTTGAGAATAAAATTATTAGAAAAACAAGGCATATAAAATTAAAACTATTTATCCACTAATTAATACTGTCGTCAAATTCACGTTAAAACCACTTTAATTTGACTGTGGTTTACTAAGACGACACACTTTATACATTTTTTACTTATAACATTTTTATACGCATTTATAAGCATAACAAACTTTAACAAAGACCAACCCGGGTCGAAATCATAGTTGAAATGCATCATTCGTGGTATGTATTCCGATTCGTACACATATGACCCTCTCTATAAAGCTCCCAGTGATATCTATCATGGGAAAAGTATTCTTGATATGATCCTCCTCCTCCGCGCATATGCAGACACTAATTTATTCACTAACAAGAGCTGTTGAACTCGGCTTCGAATTCCTCATGCATAAAAATCATAAAACCTGAAATGTGGGTTAGCGCAATAACGGCGGTAGTGGTGTCGTAAACCTAGAGGAATATGCCAAGCCCACTTTACGATCTAAAAAGTATGCATGGAGACTGGTGGTTCTGCATATACATATGTTATACATAAGAATTGTATTAAATGGGAACCCACAGAATATTCCGTTTGGCGTATGTGCATTCGCAAATATTTAAATCCACATTATCTATTTAAAAGTTTTTGAATGTTATGCCCCTCGTTGACAATGTATCATGTTCAATAATTCTATTCGATTCAATTAAAAAATGGACTCGATTAAAAAAAAATCAAATGTTCTTAAAAAAATGTACAAGTGGCGAGAATAGTTTCCTTGAGTAGCAAACAATTAGGTATTGCTCTGTACAATGCGTGTGCACTAACCTTAATTGAAAGTTGCATCGAACCAGAGTCAGAAATAGAAAGGAAAAAGTTCTTGAAACACATGACTCCGTTCACCGAAAAATCGCGATAAAGCAGGAGCGTACGAATTAGCGTACGAATTATTTGAAATCACAGTTCACAATTCACAATATTATACTTGAATGACGAAAGCAACTGTTTCATCTATACACAACCGGCTTCCCACCATAAATCTCGCGGGCTGTGCGTCGCAGATGGCGCCACAATCGCAACTATATATAACCTCAGTTCATTTCTGTTTACATCCTGTTATTTGAACTTTCCGTTGGCAGAGTGTATATTGCATATCCATCAAGCTTTTGAGTACTTAAATGTCAATTGACTGTATTGAAGTGTACCATTGATGGTAGAAAAATCCATAATACTTACCTGTTCGCGATCATCTGTATCGATAATGTTCCAATTCCGAGTGATTCGCTGTTGTTTGTTTGACTCGAGCATGTCAGTGCAGAGATTGCTGCCGGCACTCTGTCAATGACCAATCGCTTGGGTAAATCATACTTTCACACAACAATTGAATGTCGCGTGAAACAGTCGCACGCAATACGACCTGTCGCGTGTCCAAGTTATGAAAATGAAGGCGACGTTGAAGAAATTAAATGCGGCAGTTGGGAAATTCAGCGACAGCATTTCCAACTTCCCCGTTGGCGCGATTTCCATTGACGACTTCAAACCCACAGAAGAGAAGATCGAAGCAACACGGGAATCGTTGAAACAACTTAGCACGCAGATGATCTTGTTTAAGACCAAGTATCAATGTCGTACGTTTGCTTTGTAGTTCTAATCAGTTTCGCTCTTGGCCTTTGCTTCAATTGCGAGTTCATTGCAGAATTGGATGAGGGGGAGACAGTGCAAGATGAAAGTGCGATTTTCAAGAAAATGAAAGATGTCTCCATGCGAGTCATTTTAGTGGATAAAGTCCTAAGAATATGCCTTGAGAGTAATGCAATTAAAGGAATATTATCCGGTGTCGAAGGAGATAGCAGCATGCAAGAGTAATAGTAGTAGATTTACAAAAATTTTGTAGCATCTTCCCCCCAGCAAATTGAGTGTAATACTTTAATAATGGATATCTCTTTTTATCCTCCAGGCAAATATATTTGTACATGAAGAAACTATTCGCTCTTAATAACAATGTGCTGTTATTGCAACAGAAAATAATCAGTGCCTATCAGGATCAGATAGATCTAAAAATAGAATGCCAAAATGCACTCTATAAGCATCAAAGCTTCCTGAAGAAACAAGAGGAAGCAAATGCTAAGAATCTTGAAGGAATGACACCTGGAATGTCAAAGTACGAACAATGAATTTAGGGCCTGATATAACATGTTCACAAACCGGCATAAAACTCAGACTGTTTTATAAATTGTTTTCAGGGGCAAGCAGAAAGTGCAGGCAACAATAAGCAAAATAAACTTGATGAAAAGTCTTATAACAACATTCATTGCTACTTCAGGTAAGATGTTGAAGACCCATTCAATCTTGTTGCAGATGTTGGAAAATAATAGTAAAATGATCACTATGGAGCTAGCGTCAAAAATGATGGAACAGGCAAAGCAAAAGGCTTAAATGTAGTTTGTACATTTTGTACATTATTCAGTATTGCGCAAAGATATTTTTATATGTGGAGCTCATATTTTATATTCGGCAATATTTGCTGTTTGTACTGCTATGAGATAAGCCGATATATCCTGTTAATTGACAATGATGCGTGAAATAAAGTTCACAAGGGGACAGCGAAAATAACTTCCATTGAAGTTCAGCCTACTGGACATTTGATTACTTGGAAGCAATTTATGTCATCTGTGTTGTCATTGCAGTATGGAAGGTACTCTGCAATACTACTTACTGTGCAGAGATTCAATTTCTGTACGATGACAGTAGATCCTTTAAAAAAACTTGGGGTTTGTACAAATATTGGGAATAGAAACATAATGAATAAGTAAAACAAGCCTTATGAATATATGTACTTCACAATACTTTCCAATTGAAATCTCTTTGAAATATGTGATATAATGCTTTCATTCGCTTACAATACGAGGAAGTATGTAACAAAGCGTTTGGTACAGAACACGCATTTCGAGAATCATATTCTGACCCGTCGTATTTCACTCGATTCGAGTTTCGTGAAGTTATCACCCCCTGCTTCGATGCTTGAACGCCACTGTCGAAAGAAAAGATAGAACAAGCACAAACTAATTCGTTCGGCGTGTAACTTAAAATTCGTGATACAAACTAAAGAGAAAACACACAACACATTCAATAAGAACTTTTTTTTTTCATTTCTTACTTCCTAAGCGCGCAGACACAACACATATTTACAAGAATAAGCTTCCGCGCATTGTCAATGTCTTTTTTTTACTTCTCCTAATAAAGCGCCTTATCAGACGGTGTTTCATTTTACTGTATTAATCGTTAAATAACAGCTCGTAAGTCAGTAATATACGAGTTAAAAATTAGGATATCAATCACAGCTTATAAATACAGTAAAAATTCAGTGGGGGAGAGAGGTGTACATCTTTCGTCGAGGCAATAAAATCAGAGTAAAAGTATTAATTCCGCCTAATAAGTTTACAATCGCGTCCCTTTATGCAAAGTGCAAATGCAGCGCAAGTATCATCTTTTGTTCCTTTTTTCGATTGTTGTGGTCCGGTGTGTCGTTCAGTCTCGTACTTATCACTGCTTACTTGCAAACCACTCTCCACCTCTCTTTCGCCGTTACGCTGCCACCGGCGTAAACACAGACAGAATTCATTAGCTCCTTGATTCTCGATTAGATTATAGGATTAAGATCAGTGGAAGGAAAACGGGTCCACTATTAGTTTAACAAAAGCGCGCTATGGGCAAACAGTTTCATCTGCCCCGGTGCAAGGCTACCCCCGCACAAACTTCGAACATCATTCCCCTTGCGTTTGCAGATATACATACTGTACGGGCAAAATATATCGAAACATACGCCTGATATCGTTCTTAGAACTTAGCTCGTAGACTAACTATAATTTCATGCCTCTTTAAATCACTTCTCCTCATGAATATGCAGTAGTAAAATTACTCGATTCCTACTATCGTGCAACGATCGCGATCATTGCCATAGTAGTGCAGTTCCGTGTTTATTTATTTTTTCTTTTTCGTTAATTATTAATCGCTATCATCGATACAAACTCGTGAGCGAGCGCGAGACGTTGCTCATTGTTACCCTCGTGTTCACCTTCCACATTATACATGTATGTATAAATACGCATATACATAAATCTATAATCGCAGTCAGTGCACTCCTTTTCACATTCTAATGACCCCCTGTCGGCCTTCTTTTTTTTTCGTGTCAACTTGTATCACCGTGTGCGTAACATATATCCCCACTTGAACATCGCGTCGCTCCTATGTATGTACAAATGTAACCGGCATCCGGCATCCACGCTCGTCGGGAGCGTGCTCGTTTTATAAACGATGCATTTACTATAGAAAACGGAACCGGGTACGTCAATTTCCTATAAGAGTCCGTTCGAACACACACCCATATTAAACTAGACGAACTGCCATTAATGCACGTGTGATGCCAAGCCAATTCCATGCGTGTGGCAAAACAGCTATCAGACGCAAGCCAATTAGTCGCAAGAACATTTAGTAAATTTCTTTGCAAATAAAAATACAACAACGCGAGCTCGCCGCCCGTCAACATTGAAACGACTTGAAAAGGCAGCTAAAACGACGGTCGTAGCTCTAAGCACGTTCTTGCAACTAAGTATATCAAGCAGACAGTGGAAATCGAGCGGGAATGATTAGGAAGAGACGAGCTAACTTCACTAAAAAGATGTCGTACATTTCGCTAGCAAGTGGCATCAAGACTTCGTAGTAACTGTGGCGCCTGCTTTATCATACGACGACTAATATGCCCGAAAATGCGCACATTTCACGCTCACTCCTTTGCGGCTAGAACGAAACACGTATAATTGTTCCTTCGCGGAGTACTTTATGCGGCTTACATAGTAGAGAAGCATGACTTCGACCCTCGTGTGAGTTCCTACGGGCAAGGGAAATGAAAGACGCATATACTCGCTGATCTTAGTCCGATCTATTCACGCACCAATTTACAAATATACAAACAATCGAAGGTGGTTCCCGACAGTGGATAGTCAGCGATAACACCTGCAGATTATGTTGGCGATAGCTGCTCTGCGTTATGTACTACGATTCACGGTAAGAAGAGAAGAAATCGATGCGAACTAAACTGGTGAATGCACTCACGGTACTTGTTAGTGACAGGAAGAAAGCGTGTCTTTTAATCACAACCATACTTAATTAGTGTACTTAATCAGACGTTGAACAAAAGGTTGACGACATTTGGGAGAAGTAGCGACAATATTCCGAGCTAAACTGGATACTTGGAAGTGGATTCAATGACGAAGTATACATGGAAAACAGAATTCCCGACAGCGTTTCAAAAATAGTATTAGTTTAACTGTCAGTTTCAGCACTGAGGGACTTAAATAATAAACTCTCTCTACTAATTGAAAGATTATTCTTATTGTATTTTCAAGCCTGCGAAACATGATGTTCGAAACGTTTGATCGCATCTCAATCGTTTTCCGCGAAAGAAGGGAAACATGATTTACACTGTACTTCATCGCAGCTCTCACAATGTAAGTTAAGAGTGAACCTTTGCCCCGCTCTCGTTGGCGTGTCTACAAAAGGAACAATACTCTCGATAGATACATGGACAATGGTCTCGCGCGCGATGGAGAGGAAACGTTTACATGTGCGAAAGAAAAATGCAGATACATATAATGAAAAAGGATATCGATAGTGTCTAGTCTAGTTCTGATCTTCACTTAAGCGTATTTCTTCAACTTGTCAGATTGCCGTATTACAGCAGCGAAGGATCGACCATTTTCTACGGGAGCAGGAAGATCCCGGCGCTCGCGGCCCATGCTAAGTACATTGATCATTCTTTCGTCGCTGAATGCATTTGCCCGTCAATCGACCATATTCGGTACCACGTGTACGGACACTCACAGTACGCTAAAATGATATATTGGTGTGACGCGGGAGAGCAGTATCTAATCGTCGGTTAGATTAACAGAAGTTTGAATGTTCACATAGTCCTCTGTCTACACTCCTCATAAGAAGTTTAAAGTCTCGATCGGAGAACCGATTTCACGGGAGAGGTCTGCTTCCTTCCACTTTACCCCTTGGCTTTGTTACAAATTGGTAGCATCATCGGAGCGAACGCTCTTCTGCTCCTGCGCGAATACCACGTGTATCATAGACGACTTTGACTTTCTTTTCATGGCAGTTAACATGCAGAATTATGGCTGTGACGACATACGATATTAATGCTATCGCTCACCCTTATATTACAGATATTACGATCGTGAATTATGTTACGGTAATCAGTGTCGTTATAAGAACCATTTAGTACAGTATGCTTATATCACATGGTAACTCTGCTCTACCTAAGTATGAGATGCTTCGATAATGACGGGACATCGTCGACCCTCTCAAGAACTTTCATGTTATTTTACAAAGGATTACAATCATTATGCTACTTTCTTGAGCTTCTTATAGTTGACATCCAGGCGACACAATCCATAAAGCGCGCGTGGTTTTGGGGATTTCTAATATTAAAGTTTTACGATTTACAACAATGCTCCCAATTTTATAGTATGTCGGTCTCAAGTAGTAAGCTTGTGGAACAAAGCATTGTTCCTTGGGGCAGGAAAGGTGCATTTGATTCTAATCCCCAGACTTATTGAATTATCGATCTAAAGCATGAAAATGTAAACCTTGCGCGGAAATCAATGCGAAAAGAGGAGTGAAAGCAATCCACCTATTTACGTGGCAGTATATAGCACCACTTTGGCGAAGATTTTCAAAACACAAAGTTCAGATTTGAAAATTGCTTCACAAAATTCCAAGTTCTGGAAAGTATGATGCTGCGAATTTGTAACAAAACATTCGCTGATACTCCAAACTTCCTTATTCGCTCGTCCAACTGGTAAGGCTGGTGAGATCTTTCTCCCGTCTCAAGCCCGCAACGTATTATCGTGATAAGTTTGTCTAGTCTCCGTTTGCCTGAGTGCATCATGAGAAGGTCTACAAGGGCTTTCTATAATTGCAATGTTCTCCGCCGTATGATTCTGTGAAAATAGTGTAGAGTAAAAGTCTCTATGAAAATTCTTCACGAATTCCACGATATTGCGAGGGCTGCAATACGTGTCGTTTATTCCTCATATCCTTGTCCCCCTAATAAATTCTTTGTCGTCGGTAGAGCGACATCGCTCGAACGAAATCCCGGACACGTTTTAGCGCCAAACTCAGACGATGTAAGTCTTTATTGCTTTAAAAACAGGCCTATATTGATGTATGTATCAATTACAGGCATACTTTGGTTCTCTTTTGTTACATCTCTTAATACTTAGGTTCGTAACATGCGTGATCCATGAATAAAGAAACTTCTCCGAAATTGGCGATTACCCCGTACAGATCAGGCATGGAGAACGATTTCTTTTTCGAAGCCTAGCACACTTGGAACCCGGGATGAACTGTCTCGATACATAGCTATAATTTTTTCTTGATCTACACCCTATTAGGTTTCTGTAATACACGTTAGAGCCTACACACAAAAATCTAACTCTTCGATATGTTGTGTAAAATTTCCCTTTTTAAAGTTCAAATCATTACAGCATTAAGTCACATTTCCGTGTTCGTTTTATGGAAGGCATGGAACCGAAAACGACGCTGATCGTAGTTAAAAACGCGCCCGTATATTACTTCTATTCCGTCGTAATGGATTTCAGGGTATAAATGTAAAAGTTTCACTCGATGCGTCCTAGGTATCGTTCAAACACATACCAACAACTGAAGTATCACATTGGTAAATCTTCACAAAAAACAATAATTTACCATTAATATAAAGGACGAATATCTTTATAGAAAAGGATTCGCCGATAGATATCATACAGTCAGTGCGGCAATGTATGATACGCCTTAGTGTACTTACATAGAAAAATGGCAGATAAAAGTAACACTTGGGACCATAATACGTTCTTTAGAACATAATACGATCTATACATTATTCATCAGTAACGCTAATACTGCAGCACGTATGCATCGCATAACATATAAAGATACAAAATTAATATAGTAAAGCTTCGTTACGAGATGGTACTAAGCATTCCGTCGTATCAGGAAAGCATCGTGTTCCAAAACGACGGATAAACAAATGCGGAGGCCGAGCACGCAGACTGGCCAAAAGTAAGGAAATATACGATCAATAAGCATTTTTTTGTTTCAAAACATTGTCACAATATGGTGATAAGAAGCATACAGAACAATGTTCGCACATTCGCAGATTTCCCATGATTTCGCTTCACCGGCTGCGTACGTGTAAAATCCCGATCGGAGTAGGTCTGCTACCAAATCTCTGTCTAAGCTTTCAGTTTCATGCCTTTCAAGTGTAATCAGACTTCATGAGAATTCAGATTCCAATGCAAGCAGGAGTACACTAGGCTCGTTATCCGGGACTAAGGGTCCAATGAGATCTGCGACCCGTTTCCTCACGTGGCTCGCGGACGAATTCCCCTAACAATACAGTGTCGCCGACACGCTAGATTCAGAACGGAAGGCGCGGGCACAAACCCCTTCTCCCTCTCTCTTTCTCTCTCTCTCTTTCACCTTCAGTGCGTCAATTCCTTACTCCTAGGCGTGTGGGTGGTCCGAGAAACTGGTACTCAAATATCCGACGTCGGCGGCTAGGCTGCCCCCTTGCAGCACGCGACACCGCTCTGCCAAAGGATGCGCTATCAATCACGGCGTTAATCAGTAAACGAAGATCATTGATGACGACGATGGCGACGGTGACAATGATAACGACGACGACAATAATAATAATATTAATAATAATAATAATTACCGTGACAGTTACAATAATTATAATAGCAGTAGTGGAAATAATAATAGAAATAAAATAATAATAGTAGTGGACGATACTTGTAATAATAATCGCAGTACCAAAGGTAATCGTGATAATGAGAATAGATGATGAAGCAGCAATATCGATGGGTGTCCGTCTAATTGATTGAGTGAGTCTGTGTGTCTGTACGTCTCGCTTTCCTCCTTTCTCTCTCTTTCTCTGTGAATGTTACTGAGTCCGAAATGGGCGGCGGCATCGGCGTGGGTGTGATATCATGAGGGTTGGAGCACCGAGTCTCGGGATGTAGAGCAGCTTCCGGCGCGCAGGGGCTTCCGGTAGCATCGAACAACTCGATCCATTCTTTGCATTGGCTAGTTGGCTTGTCGTTGTCTTGCACCACTATCCACGTCGACGTCGTCTTCAGTCGCTCGGCCTGCCTCCTTGCGTTCGCCGAACGCTCCCTGATGATTTTCATAGCGCCAACACGCTCCTCGACTTCGTCGGCACTATTACCGTCGCACCGTACTGCCCCCCCGAGACCAACGATAACGGATAGTCATTTCTGCCTGCCACTTTTCTTCTTCTTCCGCTTGAAGAAGCAGCAGCATCTGGAAATGAAGCAAACACTAATAGGACTTAGAGTCGTCTTCTTTTGAGCGCATCTTCGAGTGACATCGACATGCACTGAGAGCACGACAAGGCATTCCACAAGCGACGCGGCACAACCGTCCAACCCCTCCTTCATTTCCGTCCGGCTATTCCCACATTTTCGTCTGGCCAACTATATTCTACTTTCTAGATGAGTGGACGACTATGTGCGTGTGTGTACGTGCTTGGATTTAGCTTTTCGCCTAATACACAGCTACTTGCTCGCGCATTTACAAACAGTGTGAATGGAAGTATGACGGTGCTCTACGAATGTGGAAGCACCAAGGAAGGGAAAGGAAAGGACAATCAATTCACTTGAATCCGGGAGGAGTAAAGATAAAGATACTATCACATGCGAATTTAGAGTTGGCCGCTACTGGTGGGCAGAGATTACTTACTTCACCAGTAGCGTAACATTTAATCGATAACTTTATAAACCAATAATATTATACATACATACAATCTCATTTTCGTAAGTACCAAAAATATAACTTTTATCATTCAGATTGCAGTTTATCTTTTTGTCAACAAAATTTCACAAAAATAGGATTTGATCTGGTTTTTTTTATGTACAAAGTTGTGCTGTGATACAGGAAACATAACATAACATTGTTGTGTATTCTCAGTTGATACAAAGGATTATTTCTTTCCATAGTACTTTTTTCTAATATTATTCAGTAAGAATTCCTGTACCACCCACTTGTGATTCTGTATTGTGGCGAGTTCTGGGATTATTCTGGGATTGTTGGTGGAGACATGGGTTCGTGAAGATCGACGGAAGAGCTTTCCACAACGAGGGCAAATCTTTGTTTCCAATGATTCCGTTCTGAAAACGCTACAATGGTATTTTACGTGTGCCATGCGACATAACATGCCTACTCTAGAAATTGGATATGAAAAGTGTTTTAATGATTGTTTCTACATTCTACAAATCCTTCTGAAAACTGTGAATTTGGCTTACCAAAAATGGAAGAAAACAAAACGGTTATCAAAATATTTCATTTTACATTTACGAAACTCTTTGAATGCTCATTAGATATTCTTAGAATTCCTTAGAAGAATCGTTTAGCAAGTCAATACACGGAACTTTACATATACTTAAAGTTGTACCAGGGGTCACTCCAAAAATGAATTACGATGTTTTAGAGAACATGCGATATTTATAATAAATCGTGGTATTCATGCATCACAATATGAATGACTATATTCTAAACTATACATATATATACACACACAATTATAAGTGTGAAACCATAACATGGCATACATGTCATATGTACGAATACTCTATGAAATACCAACGAGATCCTAAGACCTAAATGTGTCTATCAGAACTTGACGAGATGATGAAATACGAAGAGAAACATCGATAGATAAGAGTCGGTTTTGAATACTAACTTGGTTTCATCGACCATGTCCACTTCCTGAGGCGCCGTGATTGGAGTGTTCGAGTGTCCCGCCGTGGGATCATCGTTCGCCAACTCGCCATTCGTGGAAGACACCACCTGGATACAAAGTACAAATCATTACTGTATAATCCTCAAACATGAGTACATCTATGTGGGGTACGTAGGAGGGGGGGCCAGGCCAAGTGGCAGCTAGTACATTGGCACGAGAGTGTCATTTCCACTTATACGTTATATCACATGGAAAACATTGCTCTCGGCCACTTTAAACCATGGTTTTCATATACACAAGATTACGAAAAAAAGCGTTGCGGGTTTTGGTATGTACCAACTTTTCCAATGTGGCGTAACTTGGTCTTTAAAGAGACAGCGGAATGGTTTTCCGGTTGAGCAGACAAATAATAAAACCCTGTGTTAGAACTACATAGTATGCTTGCATAGATAAATTACAGTTTCCTTTATAACTAATTATTAGAAAATAAGACACAAGCGCGAAGCCAAGACGATGAGAAGACGCCGCAACACAATTTTCAGTCATCCCGCGCACAATGCTACTTGGGTAACGATACGAATAGTATCAAACGATATGGCTGAAAGGTTCGGTTATCTGACATCGTATAGGGTAGAAGGGGTACTTAAATCGGAGGTGCCATATAATATACAGTTAACTGTCATTCAAGCAACCCTGTAGGAAATACGAGAGACATCAAACACATCGTGACAATCGTGTACAAATATGTATAAATGTACATATGTGTAATTGAATGATCTGATTGCGATAGATTATACGAGAAGTAAGTAACGACTGTATGTTATGATTAGATCGAATTAGCCCAATGCAAGAGGGTGTGCGAATCGATGGAGGCCAAACAACAAAACAACATGCCGCAACAAACCAATTCACACAGATTTCCAACTGACCATAATCCTGCGTTGCGTGGTCTAAAAATAGAGTATAGAGCTTAAATATCCGACCCGTTCGCACTATGAATCCGCAAGTACGATATAAGACACGCTGTTAAGGAATACAAGAAAGTGGGAAGAGAGGAAAAGCGCAATCCATGGATTAGCATGTCAAACACAATTCACTTTACATACTTTACATACGCATTACGACAAGTATTATGTATTATGCTATGTGACGTTTATTAACGTGTTTATAGATACTACGCCCAATTTATCTCTCGGACGTGTGTTCCCCAGTAATAATAGCTGCGCGACAGAACTTTATGCAAATGAGTTAAAGACAGATTAACAGGAGACGCCCACGCTTAAAAAACCCCGCAACTTATCCGATACCTTTCTTAAGAGAACCGTAAGCAAGTGCCTCGCGCAAGAGCGAGGTGTCGCGGGGGATTAACGAGCAGAAAAGAACGTATTTGACAAGCGGAAGAAGACAGAGAAAGGGGTGGCGGAGAGGGCGGGAGAAGAAGGAAGAAAAGATCCGAGATCGTGGATAAGGGAGGACTCACCTGTACGGAGCCGTGCCTATCAGCAGGTGTTAACGTACCACCGGCGCCCGATTGCTTCACTCCGTCTTGGCACGGGTTCCCCACCAACTTACCGCCCCCGACGCCCACCCCTGCGCCAGCAGACTCCTAGGGGAAAGAAGCGCGACGACAGTCGCGTTTACGAGCCGTTAAGCTATCTGGCGACACACACACACAATTGCGGCGAAACTCTCCCTTTCAGACTCTTCCTCTCAATTTCGAAGGCACAAGGGCAAACTCATACTCGGCTAGTTACTCCCCTTAAAGACTCACGCGTGGCTCCTCTTACAGGTGGAACGGACGATCCCTGCCTCAAACTACTCGCACTAGCTGCCGGAAGCGTCATTACCTCGCGGAAGTACTTGGCACATGTGGTTTTGGTATTAGTAACTATTGGCTTATCGATCGGATGTATTGGGGAATTACGATGATAGACTGTTAACGGATCTATGCTGCGCGTGATGACTGCGATGCACGGGGACTGATCTACTTTGCACATCGAAGCAATTATGTACAAGTCGAGATTAGTAATTGATGAGCCAGCTGGGAGGCGTTAGAAGAATCCCTAGCGCAATACCGAAGGTTCCTAGCCGCATAGTACGCTCGACTTCGGAAAACTTCTTCAGCCATGTCGTCGCGTGGATCGATTGCGCAATCAATAGTGTCACGCGTCCGGCAATCGTAAAGGAATTCCGGGTAGTGATAGCGAATCGAGAATAGCAGTGCCGTATTGCACAAGCGGGACGGCTCGATATTGTTCCTCCGTAATATTAATACGCCAGTTGCACTCAGGTAACGCAACGACCGCGACGGGATGAGTTGCGCGTGTCTCGGCTCGAACGTCAACCGTGTCCGCGCTGATAAGATAAGGACATGTATGAAGAAGTCAATCCGGCGGCATTAGCGCAGCTCTTTCTTAAGTCGCTTACGTATTGGCCTTGCATCTCGACGTGAACCTCGTCCATCATGAGGACCTCGTCCTCCTCAAAATCATGGTACTCCTATACATTCGCGGCGGCCAACACCACGCAGGAAAACAGACAAGCCGTTAGATACATTACCCACAGCCCACTCGAGCGATTCTCCTCGAGACTATCGCATGGAACTTTGCGCGCCTTAATAACACTCGTTTCTCGGCATTGGATTAGGATTAAACGCGATTTATTCTATGATGGTCTGATTCTCTTATTGTTAGCGGGGCAGGTTGATCTTTACAGAATGGGAACACTCGGAAGCAGGAGTGCATTACCTCCCTTTACGGATTAGGTGTCGGCTTCATGCGGTTATTTCGAGTATCACAAAGTCGTTAAAGCCACACAAGACCATGCTATTACTTTGGAAAAGACAGACGTCGATCTAACGAAAGATTTCGGCACTAACACACTTCGCAAATGCAATGATATACCGTCGCACGCAAGTTTTCGACCAGTATGTACCCTTGTGTAAGTGTCAATTTCAACGGTTTAGAAACAGCGTTCTCTAATAAATGCTTGAATCAGAACTTCTTAGTCGATTCGTATTTCGTGTTGTTGTTAAACCATCGAGTTTTAGGTATAATAAATCCAAGCAAAGGATAAAAGAAATAAAGTCTTCAGCGTAACATTTGAAATCTAATTCAGGCATTTTTTTAGAGATCACTAAATTTGATTGGGTACTGTATGCAACCGGAATCGATGTATAGTACCTTGTTAATTGGTGGTCGCTGATCGCGATTCGGTGACACTACGAAGACATCTAGTCCAGTTTGCATCGAGTAGACTGGCGTGGACTGAAATGAGAGAATGAACACGTTATTACTACATCTTTTTATACGAGATACAGTAGCGTATGCAGGAATTAAAACTAAGTCTGTTGTCATACAAACAGTGATATTTCAGCAGAGATCTTACGGTAGTTTGTGATAATGCGCTATATACCTTTTGGGGCCTGCATACACCGCTGTTTGCAAGTTCGTTACTCGTGTGAGTGCAGCTCTATCAGTCTACATACTTATTTAGATAAACAGAAACTTTAAAAGGACGTACTTGAAGGCGGTATCAGGACAAAGTTTGCCGAATATCTGAACTTTTTACTAATCTTCGCACACAGAGTGACACACGCTTCTGCGTATATACGAGGAGGAGAGTGTATACGGATTTCAAGAGAATCTAAAGTCAAGTTATTGTTGAGACAAACTGGAAAGAGAAAGTTATTACGTGAACATGCGCTATCTGGAAGGGAAGCCGCGCGATCGCCATGCAAATGCAAAACTAGAAGCCAAGGAGCGTGTGTGTCGGACGTTTTCTCGGCTGTCGAGGGGAAAAACTTGCTTTTGTGCCCGTGCGTATCGACGGACTCCACCGGCAACTGCACTAGAGTTGCATGGCCAAGTAGACCCGCCACGTGGGAGGAGGTTAAACATACTCGAGAGATGTGCTCACGTCTCTATCGAATATTAGATTCCTGACTCGCTGCCATCTCCCTTTATACGCGAGAGTGACAGCACATCTCAAGCTTAATAATAACTGTCTTCCAGAGTTCAGTCGATATATAACTCGGCGTTTGTCGTAACCGGATTGGACGCCTCTTACTTATGAGGAATCGTGGTGTAGAGAAAGCGCGCACGCATTCTACAAATCGGCCGGACGACGGCCCATTCAAGATTACCAAGGAATCAGAGTAGCAAAACTTTGCTTCAGGCACAAGCCAGGGGTACGAGGATAGATCGAGGCCCGCGTGTAACGTCACAACAACCAACCTTATCGGATTTCGTTTTTGCGATGTTCGAGGGCGCAGCCGTCCTGAGTGCCTTAAGCTGCTCGAAGTTGGGTGGCTAGAGATACATTGGGGCAGCATGCAAAGGGCAAAAATCAGTGAAACAAGATTGCCGGAATCGCCGCGGGCCTGTTAGAGGTTGCTCATTCTCTCTTTCTCTGTATATATGTCTGTGTGTATATATATATATATATCGCTCTCGCTCTAGCAAGCGCGAGCGCGCGCGACACCATGTCCGGGGGCGAGACTTACTTACCCGCAGAGGCGATAACACGGACATCAGGGCATACTACTACTCTCCAAACTCTAGACTCTAGACTCTAAACGAACGCGACTCTCGACGACTGATAGATCACTGCAGATGAAATAGCGCATTGTCTTTCCTCGAGTTTTCTGTGGGTTCGATCAATAGAATTGTTTCCACCCTCCGTCGACCAACGATTTACATTCACCACTTCCCTGGTAGAAATTGATTGGGAGTCCTAGTCGGCAAACTGATTTGGTACCGATCGAGCCGGTGACACTGTTCTAGCTAGCATTTGATCCAGTAACTTGACCAGGGCCAGGCTTAACTGTCCAACTTCAGCCCAGTCAGCTAGCGGGGCAGGATTTCTGTACATTTTTACGGTTTTATTTGACAAATTGACAATATGTGTCGATGAAAAAGTAGAAACCGGCAAACTTATTTCACAACCACGAGTCCAAGTAGATTTGCAATGTAGGAGATTCGACCTTAAATTGAAATAAAAAAAACATCATTTCATTATCCAATGAAAGGAAATCATTGAGAGAATGAAAAACATACATAGGATTGAGAAGAAGCTCTGAACGACGATGCTATAGAATGTAACAACTGATTGGTTGATTCTCGTCTTGGGCTGGAAATCCATCCTGCGACAACCAGAACAATTCTTAGTAACCAGATGCGCTACCCACAGGACTGCAGCATTGTATACCGAAGAATGTTAATAATTCCGGCTAGCTCGGCTGTATTTCTACCAGGGAATTTACTAAAATCGGCCATTGGAGCTGCAGCAACCTGAGTAGCTTCGAGAGTCGAGCGCTCGAGTAAAAAAAGACCAATAGAATCAGTGGCAAAAATCGTTTAATTTGGATGGGCTAATAGCTAGTCTCTGGGTACCAGTTGCACAAGCTAGTCGCTAGTGTGATCTAAATACGCGCGTCAAAACGGAGAAAAGAGGGTTTCGAGTAGAGTTAACTTCCGATATATATATCGACTTCTGCGACACGTGCTTCGTCTCTGGACGAACAATCGGCCGGCCTCTATCCCGCGATTACTCTCTGCTTCCGTTCTTTCTCTTGCATGCAAAGCGAGGAAATCGAGAAAACGATTTCCTCGTAGGATCGCCGGGGCGATCTCACTTGAAGATTATATCATCGCAATCACGCACCACCGTTTTGTCGGTCCAGTCGAACTCGTCGTCGTTCACGAAGCCCCGTCTCTCGAAGAGGTCCTGGAAGAGCTTCCTAAGGTACTCGTAGTCCGGCGTCTCGAAGAAGTCCAATCTGCGCACGTAGCGCAAATACGTGGCCATCTCCTCCGGGTGCCCGTCGCAGAGCACTTCGATCGGGGTCG
Source organism: Crossocerus cetratus (assembly GCA_963675795.1). Lineage (NCBI taxonomy): Eukaryota > Metazoa > Arthropoda > Insecta > Hymenoptera > Crabronidae > Crossocerus > Crossocerus cetratus. Next base: position 7,158,383 of record OY776670.1, on the reverse strand, counting down.
CGCGCTTCGTGTCGCCAATTTTTTGGTATCTCTCCTTGAGGGTGTCCGCCTTTAAGCCTTGCCAGGGCAGGCTACCTCGCAGGAAGTACATGAACATGTGACCTAACGCCTCCAAGTCGTCTCTCCTACTCTGCTCTGTTGGCAGAAAGTAAAGAGCAACGATTAGTGACACTCTCTCTCTTCATATCTTTCATCAGCCTGTAACTTCATTCACTGGACTATTTTGAGGTTTATTACTCAAACATTAAGCTATCAATGAAATTAACTTTGATAATGTGTTGAACTTTAGGAGTACTACACTTATTGGTTATACATGCAGTAAACTTTCCTGACAGGCTTTCTTTGTTTACATGGAGGGTCTTTGGGTGTGAATTTGCGAACAAGAATTCCTTTATACTGAACAGAGCTGTTCGATAACCTGCTAAAACCCATTCATTCCAAGTGCGAGAATAATGGTCTACCACCGAGGAACCAACCCACGCATATAAATGATGGAGGACTGTATGAAATATTCAATTTGACACGAACTACTCTGGTAAATGATGTATTCGCATTGCAGTCATACATGTACGACTGGTGCAATTGGGTCAACTTTCATGAACGGCAGTATTCATCCTACTCAGCCGGAGTGACGGATGAGTCCAGTGGCTAGGCTACATTTCTCCTATGCACGAATCATTAAGACAACTATTATATGTAGAGAACAGAAACATGGGACTTTCAGGATGAATTACTGAAAATGTAATAGTTCCGACAACAAGTGTCTCCTATGACAATTGCGACGCTTTTCTATAATAATCTATCCCCAGTTCGAAAGTGCAAAAAGGTATATTTATTATCTGTGTCTTGAAATCGTAGATTTGAAGATCAAGATGAAACTTATGAGCGGAACAAAGCGGTTCATTTCCGATTCGGGTACCGATCTGAAACACAATCTACTCGACCGCAAAGAAAATCGGGACGTGTCGTAGGCCAGCTCAACATACTACTTTGTGGTTCCGGTGTACAATGTCCGAGAGGCACGTTTGTCGCGAACTTTCTCCGCCCGCATAGACGACAGTTAAAACTTTACTAATTACCGCAAGGCCGTGATAACTCGAAGCGCCTCGAAATCATTAAGGTATATCATACGTGTCAACTCGCAAAGCAGATAGCAATAAATTCCAACTTTTCCCTAACACACAGAATTTTTAAATCGCACGCGACAAACACGCTAATTGTTTTTTTAATACAAACTAGAATCATCGGTAAACGTAATAAATGTTGCCTATGTTTGTGACACACTGAATGAAAGAGTGAGACACTGAGAACAAGAAGGGGAGAGAAGGAGTTCAAAGTTAACCAGGATGTTAAAGGAAGTTAGTTACCTTTGCCAAGATGCGTGTTGATGCTCATGTAGCGCGCCGTGCCCGTGAGACTTTTGTGTTCCCGGTATGGTATGTGCTTATTTGTCTCCAAGTCTATGTACTCTTTGGCCAGTCCGAAATCTATAATGTGTATGATCTTCTCCTGCTTTGTGGAGGTTCGCCCTATTAGGAAGTTCTCCGGCTTGATATCGCGGTATATCAAGTGCCGGCTATGGACGTACTCTATCCTATGGAGCTGCAGAAAGGAACAGAACAATATGTAGTTACATTTACATAGATCCACTTATATTTGTGGTGGCTAAAAAGCATTCGCGGCGTACTGTGGCAAGATAAAAGTCCAAGTCTCCCCGTAAACTTGTGATTAACATTTACAAAACTCATGAGAGATAATAGCGTACCACGATAGCATTAATTTCCTTTATAAATCAATCGCAATCTACATGGACCACTCGATGTGTCGACACACACTACAAAGCGGAACCTGCGGGGTACCATTTCAAGGAGATAATGCTAATTGTCTAGAGAGGCAGAGGGGATCTGCTCCGCTTTGATCTAAATCCAATTGGCCCAGTTGGAGACGATAGACACACGCACAGGTATAGAGAGCAGAGCTAATTGGACTTACGAGTTGTATGGCGATGCTCAGAACGGTCTTGAGCGTGAACCTCCTGCCGCAGAGGTCGAAGAGGTCTTCGAGGCTCAAACCGAGCAGTTCCATGACCAGAGCATTGTACTTCCCACATGGGCCGAAGTAGTAGACCTCCGGTATTCCCTCTGCGCATACGACAGTATCGAACCAATCAGATGTAAATATAGCCTGCCGCCTTCGTAATATGCTTATCATATAAAAGTTCTTGGCACGCCACCACGCTATCGTATACTTTTTCTGTTATGAAATAATCAAGCTAGCGAATTTCTTGCAAATCAACAAGATATCATCGCTGCAGTGGTAACTCTACAGAAAAGGAAATGATCGTCGGCTTCCGGATTTAGCTTATAGAAAGATTATCAGTGGAGTGCAGTTTGCATAGGCGGGGGCTCGTTAAGGGAGTCGCTTATCAGATTACTCTCCAAGTTTTGCATAATTAGGGGTGCTTCTTGGGAAGTATCGATTAATAAAACCCGGCAAGCGCGCATTATCATCGAAAAATGCGGGGGTGCATTGTAATCAGACAGCGAAAGTTTATGCAAAATAAAGCACAGCTGTGTCCTCGACGACGGACTGCTGTATGAAGTATGGCCAATAAAGTCTACTCATAAAGTTTTCCTGAGTTTAGATTACTTTCCGCGCGAAAAAAAACTCGTCGACAGTGTGTTAACAGGTAAGAACATTCTACTCACCGTGCGAACCCAATAATTTGTAAAACCTATATTCTAAATGTAGCTGAGGCGCCTTTGACTTCATTAGTTCCTGCAACAATAAAAGTGCAACGTTAGCTCAGTACCGATTTTCTGTCCTATCGACGCACGCGTAGACGCGGCGTTTTTATTTCTTTCCGCGAAACAGAATGTCCATAATTATTTAATATAAATGTGAGAAAATAAAACTAGCAACAAATGCAAGAATTGAAAGTATGGAAGAGCAGTTTTATGTCGGTGCTTTGTATGCATGTCCGACGGAGGATGATAAATCTGACATAATCAACAACTGTCCTGTTATCGAAGTTCAGTCATTGTCTTATTATGAAAGTTCACTCACCATTTTAATTGCTACGTGCTCATTATTGTAGAGGTTCTTTCCTGCAACAAAAGAAAAGACGAGGGGTCAGTATTACTGTTAAAATTATATGCATTATGTATCTAGTGTGCGTTTTCCGTAATTGTGCATTTGTTCTGCTGCCTTTGTTCTTTATACGTTCGCATATAATCCACACTAATAAAAGCGTTGTCAAATAGCTTCATGAGTGGGAAGACAACCGAAGACAAGTATACTTGTGGGTTTTTGCAACCTTTATAGTAATTAATTCTCAACAACCCCATAAAGATTAATGCGTCAGAACTTTTTTCGCACGAAACTCCAACGTGTTCAGATTTTATGACTATATTAATTAAGTTTATTAATGAGTCACAGACGTGTATGAATATAATTTTATGCTTCTCGTTAGAAGATATGTCGAGGCCTTTGATTTCAAACTTAATGGGATCGGGTTGTGCTAACGTAGGCTAACGCCGAGAAACAAGTTGGTCGCCGCAGAGCAAAGTTCCTAACGCGACATTTGAATACACCCACTAACAAACAAATCTCATTCCGTGGAACAACGCGGAAGTAACTTAGCCGGATAATGACCTAGCAGAGATTAGGATTTCCAGTTAATCGAATTTCCCACCACTTTATTGGATCAGCTTCGAACAAAGTTCCGTCACAATTGAGCAATGAACACGATTCACTCTCACGCATTCTGTGTGCCGTATTCTGGTTTATAATTAATTCATCTCTTAATAGAAAAATATGAGGAGCAGCCATCAAATTGGGTTTCTTCTTTTGAAGATTTCTAAGAACTTGTTGGATAGAAAGGTTCAAGGCTCGACGAGTCTGTCAATAGGCTAATGCGTCTTATATCAAGCCCAGTGCCAGCCACTTCGCAGCTTTACAGTCAAAACAAGTGGAAGGTTACCCCCCGTCGCAGATAAACTGAGTTGCATGGGGGAAGTCGCAGCCGTCCAATGAAACAATTAATTAGAGCACGTGCAGCGCCAAGATAGCTTAACTAGCGCACACAGAACGAAATGCTCCTGGCTAAATGAACTTGCTGATTAACTCGGTTTCCCCACTGATGGCTGCGGACGTAATAGAAATCTTGCAGCCCTCAATGTCCCCATTACCGGACCGTGTAATGACGCGATTGTTTAACAGCGGACAGCTAATATTCAAAACCCACGGAAATGTATCCGAGGAGGTACAGTCGGGAGAAAAAAGTATTATGCTATGATTTTTCACAAGATGACCCTGCGAAAAAAACTGACATATCGGTTGAGATTATTTGTAATTCCATTAGTGGTAAACAATGATTTGTAAATGTCTTTTAATTATATTAATTTTACCTTAATTAATTCTCTAAGAGAAATATCTGATTAATGAAAGTAATTGCGGTTAAGAGGTGGCGCTTGATTAGATCATTTTTACAGCTGCCGGGCGAAGTATCGACTTCCCCGGCGCGCCAGTGAAGTTCCACAGCCGGCGAGAAGTGTGCGCTTGCGAGTTGTTCTCGTGCTTCTCAAAGGAGCATATTGATCGCGCGAAGTTCGAGGAGGGTGCACACGCTGCGGAGAAGTCAGCGTGCAGACTCGATCTGCCGCGTGCATTTCCTGGACCCTCCTCTATCGACAGCCACTTCCCACTGACACTTATCGCCAATAAAAATGTCATATCCATTTCTACGACCCCGACCCCGCCAAATTTTCAAGTAAATTGTTGGTCTTATCAAATTTTGAAATGAAATCAATAATTTTTCATATTTCGTGCCCAATTGTCTGTGTGTTTACAAAATAGGTTAATGCTTTCCGCAGATGTAGCGAGCGATTTAACACCCTTTTAATAACCACAGTTCTGCGGCGCTGCGGCTCGTTTTCCCATAAACTCTCGTTAATTAACGTGGCGGCCGTAAAGTGGTAATCGATCAATATTAATCAAGCCAGCCTCGATAACACATGTCGCCGAATAGATACGACAGGCTTCCCTTTCCATTTCTCGCTCTTGCTTACGGCACGCGGCCGAGTCGTTTGATCGATGCCTCATTATATCAGCTGGCAAATGAACATTTTAATTACCGAAAAATCAGAGGCGCCCGTGTACGATAGCACCCCAAATGAGTAATACCTGTCAGTTATCCCCTTAAGCTTATCACTGCGCCACGGCGCTCGCCAGCTCGCCAACTCAACTCAAACTTGTGCCACCGCAGTTTCACAGACCCAATTAAAATTTACCCTTTTTGTACTACTAATGAGCCCAACACATCCCTAAGTTCGTATTATTCACCAACTATGTTTGCATGCTGACAAAATTGGGTTGGTTCGCACTTGGTTTTGCGCGTCTTTTTCATATTAAAAACCGAGAAAATGTACGTGCTCCCAATTCCTGTGAAATTCAATTTATTATGTTTGATACCGGTTTGATAGGACATGGTTGAGTGTCTCTCACTGATCCATCCATATTCCTTGTGCTGGAGAAATATTTTAAATCACAGCGTAGAGCAGGACCGCAATGAAAAGCTGTCCTCCTTGTTATGAGAGCCGCTAGCACGCGGAAAGCGAAGGAATATTGCACCACAGGGCGGCTCCAAAATGTCTAAAGAGACTCGGAGATTTTATCGAGATGAAAATCTTGACAAAGACTTCTTATGTAAGATCGACTGGATACAACATCCGCCTTTACTGCGAAATAATAGGACTGGACCGATTTTCCTCGAAGATACCGAGCTGTTAGATAGGAAAAATGGGTCAAGATATATCGGAGCTATGATACATCGGATGCTGGCAGATAATATTTAGGTGACCCGGTATACGGGCGAGGAGAAATCTTCAGCCCCGTTCCTGCCTTTATCCAAGACAATCCGGCTCGTCCACCTCTGCCGCTTCTCAACCCTGACCTCCTTCCGGTATTTGGATTTTCCTGAATGCGGCTTAATTTTCTTAATACCCTCCGATACGGATGCACCCTGCCGAGAGCGACGTATTCTTCTAGCCTCCTGAAAGACGCGATATTTTCCTCTCCGAATACCTCTTTCTCCACGCCATTATCTTACACGGATAACGAACAGGACTCCGCAATAAAACTATTAAGAAGACGCTGAAAAACCTACCAGGGATCTTTCTCAATTTTTTAATACTTTTTATTTCATAAGCTCCTTGAGGAAGAATCATCAATCACTATTAAAAGCAGAGCAACGCCAATTGAAATTGGAGGTGAGATTTGCAGTGGAATAGATGCAATTTGTCCTGAATTGGGGAACTGCACATCCATTTCCGTACAATTCAGTCGGTGTATATCTCATTGGCGAAGGTAAATGGTTTACGCGACAGTAACAAGGTTCCTCCAGTGGCAAAAGTGATTCCTGTGGCTTTGGGCGAGTGCGAGGTGTAGCTGCAGTGCAACCTGTGTGCAACATTGACCGCATGCCGGACACGTGAGTTGTGACGAAACATCCGATAAAGTGCGGAGCTACAGAAGCCGGTCAAAGCATAAATCCACGCTTTCGGTTTGTTCGCGAGGGGTTTCACGCTCGCATTGAAAAAACTCGGATAAGATCGGATTTACCAGCACCCCAAGAACAGTGTGTGCTCTCCCTTTTAGCACGGCCTCTCCAACTTTTAACACCTTGTAGAGCAGAAATCTATATGCATATACAGGGTGATTCACTTAGCTTGGATTCACTAGTTACGTGTATAGGTTGCTACTTGGGCTCACCAATTGCTTCCAGAATCTTATTTCTAGACCCAAACTGTTGAAATATCAAACAATCGGACCAATCGGGAAACCTTCGATAAATCGAACATTTTTCCAGGGAACTTCCCCTTCCCAGTGTTTCAATTTTTCGAAATTTTTTCAACTCGCCCGATTTCAATATTTTTCCATAGTTTTAGTCGTAGAACTAAGATTTTGCGTGAAACTAGTCGGCTACAAGCCATAACAGTTACAACCCACTGACTACAATTTATGAAAAATGTGCTTCTATCTAAATTAAAAATAGCTAAACAACGTTTTTTCTCAAAAAAATATATATTGCAAAATTTCCACGGATATCATTTCTACTCAGATGATAAATGCTGGTATCCTGAAAGCTTCTATACGAAGCACGATAATAGAATAAGGGGCTTGATGCGAAGGAATCCATCATGGCATCGAAGCACTCCAAGTACCTGTTGCAGTTCCTCTCCGCTCGCGAACATTTCTAGAGCGAATAAGGTCGGTCCCGTCCCCTCTCGAGGAAATTCTCAGAAATTTCATCGAGAATATTATGGGCAACACGATGAGTCCTATAATTGGCAAAGGAAAGCCAGTAGAAAAGTTGTGAGATGCGAGCTCGAGAGGATGCGTTCGTCGAATATCTCGTTTGAAATCGTCCTAGCCTCGCCTGTGAATATACCGGGAAGTACCTACACGGACGGCTTGATCTTTCCCATCGTAGCTCGTCTCACTGGATTTTTATAGTGTGCCAATCGCATTACTCATCTACTCGCCTGCACTCACCCATCGTTATCGTTACCCGCTGCTTTGAATTAGTCTGCACGACGCGGACAAGCCAAATTGCTTTTAGTCCTTTGTAGTCAGTGCCGGTGTCCATTCGCTTCTAACCAAAAACGAATCGTTGATCAAAAAACTGGTAGTTGGATTTATGAGATGCCACGCCAGAGTTGTAAAAAATAGCGAAAATGAATCAAGGGAAAAAGGGACTGGCACATGTAATGCGATAGTAACCCGATAACTGGAGTAATATACTCCAATTCAATTAATGAGTCATATGAAGTGGAGGGCGTGGTACTTTATCAGTGATCTCACGCGTATCCTCATCTTGCTGATAATCATATCAACTACTTTTTCTCTGAAGTTCTTTATACTCGCGCTCGCTTTGCACGTCAGTATCAATTCTTCCACAGCAGTGAACAAACAAGCATAAAATATAACTCTGGCGAATGTCTGATTCGCAGTAGCTTTGCATTTAATAATGGTTCTAAAATGTCAAACTCTCGATTATTTGAACCCTTTGTTATTATATTGATTGAGAATTACCAATTAATATATGTGTATCCAACTTTAAAAATCTTTGAAGTGCAGAAGACATTCTAAGTTGGATTTCAATAAAGCCAGGCATTAGAAAATGGAATTGTTGGCAGGAAAGCGAATTGTCGGAATTGTGCGGCTCCGAGGTGGTTTATCAGATCAGCTGGAACCGTCGCGATAACTGTCGCTTATTTACATGGAAGCAACACGGCCACAATGATACACCGTTGATCCCAATGAAAGCGAGCGCCCCGGGAAAGTGGCTCTGGCGTGGCGCCAAAAAAATCGTGGTGAGGACGTTTTTTTTACAAGCTGCGCCATCGCTCGACATTCAATTCCAGCGAAGAGAGAACCCGGCGTGTGTACGATTGGGATTCCGCGAAGCTTGAGCACACGGGAATCTGGCCATTCGGGAAACATTTCAATCGTTACAAGTGTTGTGCGATTGTGGCTCGCCGAAAAGTAAACTTTCGATTTCTCCTACTCAATCATGTGTTTATAAATTCTAATGCACAATGGAAATATTATATTTGACTGCAAAATATCACACTCCAGTTTTTGGGAAAGTCATTATAAAAGTTATTCAACCTTTAATTCGTGTCACTTAATTAATGAAAGCCTGGAAAAATCAATTTTATTAAAACTCTTATCGAAGGTGAAGAATCTTCGAAGTGTAAAAGCTGCTTAAATCTTTTCCTCTCGGGAGCCAGAACGGTAGACCAATTCGAAATACATTGACACTCCTATTAGCAAGGTAACCTCCTCGCTCGCTACCGCAATCGGTAAATGCATTTCGTGAAACGACAAGTGCGCCCGACATTTATCAGGTGTGACTTGCACTTGTCTACGGGAATATTGACAGGACTTTCGGCGAGCGATAATTCCATCGCGCGCCGGAGATTCGCTCGGCTTGTGTACCTTCAATTTCGCAGGAGCCGTCCGCTCGCTCGCGCGGTAAAAGGTTTGCTATCGCTTCCGAGTACGAATGTTCGGGGAAGCGGCTTGATTGGGCCGGAGCGAGGAAAGAGAATTACTCGATTCTATTTAAAAGGCGCCGCGGCACATCCGCTCATTTATACACATTGTCAGTCTGACTACTCTCTTCTACTCCTCCAGTCCGTGTTAAACTAGTCGAACTCTTTCAAGTGGATTAACAGTTTGAAAAAACTTCGGATCTTAGCTCATTTCAGACTTATTTATCCATCGAAACTTTAGACGATAATTTAATTATCCTTTATTATTATTTCTTTAAAAAAGGAACGATGCAATGTTTAATATAATGTGAATCTTCAATGTTTTAATGCAACTCGTCAAGCTTGTGATACGAAGAGTTCAAGAGCAGCTTAAGATTTAATTAAACCGGAATGAAAAGAATCACAAAAGGGACTTAATGAAGACTAAAATCTCAAGACAGAAAATATTCAAGAGATTAGACTCGATCAAACGAGATGAACCAGCTCCCAACCGCGCGCCAAACGGTAAAGCCGTGTAAGAGGAGTGTTACAGAGCGAGGCTTACAAGTGCAAGTACAAGTTGCAACAGCCGGTTGCAGCAAGTGCGCCACAAAGAAAGAACACAGCCAACCAGGCTGCGCCTGATCACCAGATATGATTAGATCCCTTCCTACTTGACTACTTTTAAAGCCCGAAGGTCAATGACCTTTCAGCCACGACTACTCGATGGCCTTTGGCAGTTGGGTAAACGGGATAATCTTCGCGGCTCTCGAGGCCGACGTCGGTAATTAACGATTAAGATCGGCTACCCCTGCACTGGGGTGCCACACCCCGTCACGACTCGCGACGCAGCTGTTATTCATTGAACGCAACACAATCGATAATAAGCAAAGACGCGACAGGGGGCGACAGGGGCAGAATACTTTGCCGGCGGCGACAGTTTTCAACCCTTTGTGCCTGTAAGCCTCTACGCAACCCACTGTTCCCGTACACCTGCCATTGCTGCACAACCAGGCCTGATCAAAGCGGCTCGATTAAAAAATTCACTCGCTCCCGACATCAAAGTACGCACCTCGATTTTCCAATTAAGTCCTCGTCGGCGTCGCTAATTCTCCAATCAAGCGGCCATTTAGCCAGGAAATTCATTATTATAACGAACGTTATAGTTAACATACTAACGAATGGAACTGGAATCAACGATAAAGTTGATGACTCTGTTAAAAAAGTCGACCGATTAATTCGGCGCGGCGGTCGGGATTAACAGTGATATAATAAACTGCCCTTTCAATTACACAATCCACGTAACAATAGGCCCGCGTCAGTTATGCGCGACTGGAGGGCGAGGGTGTCTCGAACGCCGGCGCGCATTGCAATGAATATTTATGACAGGGAAACGGCGCAGGAGGAGTTTTGCGCTGCGTCGAGGACGTTAGAGGCGCGCACGAAACATCTCGTGCCATTGATAAATCTAGGACCCGAAGGTGGCCGCCGTGTTCATTCGGTGAAACACGACGAGCACGCTGGATTACAAGCCGATGATAAACCGACCCGTTACACACACACACTTGAACGCATTGGTATCCGGAAAAGTTGAGAGCGCACGCACGTATTACGTGACGACAGGCGAGCGCCTCCGCTAATTAGATTGCGCTGCTTTTAAATAAGCGCCACGTATTATGCACTTTGATTGTAGCGCGGTGCGCGGGTGTGGGGGCGGGAGAGCGCGAGTACCTACACACCGGCTGAGAAACTTGTATTGGTTGCTCGGTTACACCACCTCGGCCGCCTACAGCGCTGCTCAAAGCGCCGAGATTCAAAGGGAACTCCGAACTCGGAAGCTCACGCAAAAACTCCTCCCAGGATCGCTCGGGAAAATGAAGTTGTCCTGTTAATAGTTTACTTAACGGTTCCGTGATTACCCCGTGGCTGCGATCGAGCGGCCAATTTTAGTACTTTGACTTGCTGGTATAATGTTAGTTGAAAGCTTCTCAAAAATGGTACTGGAAATAAAGGTTAAAATATGGTAGAATTTCTTGCAGAGTCTGTTGCTTAATGAAGTATTGATTGGAATTACTAATTGGCTGCGCCATTTGCGATTTGTATTAATTAATGCATTCATTCCGTTGGCAAAAAGTGCTGTTGGATAAAATGCAAAACATTAGATATCTCGGGGATACTGTGTATGTAATGTAATGCTCGCACTTCGACAATATTTCGCAGGATATTAATATGCAGCAACAGTAACTGAAAATCGGTGGTCACTCGAGGAGAATGCAATTGCCGCTGGCAAAGTTAATATTCAGCGGTGCACTACGCTCACCGACACGCCGCGATTTACACGACAGTGCGCTCACTTGCACGTGCACTCATTGTCCGCCTACCACCTGACTGCACGTAGAAACGTGTGCGCGTGAGACTGTAACCTCCCTCTCGATACGATACACGAGAGGTGAACTTATAATTAGACGCAATCAAGACGATAATTGGGTGTACTTAAATTCCGAGTGCGCCGCCACTGCCGAGTGACAAGCGCTCGAGCGATGAAAATCACATAGGGCGAGCGCAAATAAGTGGGACTTTGCCGGTGCGATCTAATTCGTGAGTGGTGGACCAACTTTCAGAGTGAATGCTTGACGTCGCCAGTACCGGCTAATTAAACTCGTTACCACCGCATTGAGCTAGACCTAGAACTAATTCTCCGTTGCAATGCCGAATCGCCGAGAGCGACGCAAAGGGTTCGGGTTAGGTTGGAATGGCAACAATTCCAAACTACAACCCTGCAGCTTCTGTGAATTAAACTCGTCGTCAATTTTGATCACGTCATTGTTACATTTTGAACTTCTATATAAGGAGCTTTCAAGTACCTACTGTTGTATGTTAGCAAGTATAGTATTATTTTTAAAAAATTGAATTGCGCAAACAATAAAATCAGTTTTGCATTAAATTATTGCTTAATATTACATCACTGCCAATTATAACTCTGCCAGGGAAACAATAATTAAAGTTCCATACGATTCGACCGCTCGTCACTAACTTCTAATGATCCCCGAGTCGACGTGCAGATACAAAGTGACTATGTCGATAGTAGCAGAAAATCGGCTTAAAGAATCAAACAAATCCCGTGAATAAACGCTGTTCTAAATGTACTTTAATATAACACGGGAGTGGCACAATTGCAAAGCGGATTCTCACTGGGTGGAACGCGAAAGGCCGATGTAGGTACACGAGCGAAAATTGGGGCGACAGGTTGGACGGAAATTGGGCTGGGCTCGCGCGAAACTGCACAAAGTAAGGGAAAATGCGAGGTATATATTTCCCCGGGATGAATATGCAAAAGGTCGAGCTATTCATTCGCATCACAAAAATTCCAACCGGCGAACCCAAATCAATTGGTATCCCGCGATGTGGAAAGGATCGACTCTCGCTACTTGGCGTCGTTATGCACCCGGGGAACTAAGGCCGATGAATAATTCGACGAGTTTGATACGAGCGGAGATTAAAACTTTTAGCTACGTAATTCAATGTACTTTAACCTTCCCGCTGGATATTCCCTCATAGGAAATGGCGAATCGGGTTTTCGATTTTAAACCGCACTGCAATATTCCGCGAAAGCAATAATAGCAGTAATCGATTTAATTTTAAATTAATTCAAGTTAAAGAAAAGCATTGTTCAAACACTCGACCCACATCTGCATATGCCGGGAAATAGCGAGACAACTGGGGAATTCGGAAATCCGATTTAAAAAAAGGGTAAAAAGGCTCTTGAGAGAGAAATAGGGCAGCATGGGTGGCGCAGGTCTCAAATAAATAGCGTAGGAAGTGGCTCAGTTTCGGATTTCGCGTTCTCGTGCAGCGGCTCGCCATTGTCGGGAGGCCGAATCGATGGAAGTCTAGCGGATTTGCTATGATATCTTCCAACACGCCAAGTGAGTGTAACAATAGCGATTTACTCTAAAATTACAATTGATCCTTGACACAAAGTACCTAGCCATTTATTGCAGTTAGTTAATAGTACGTTTAAATGTGTGTACAATTAAACAATCGTGTAAACTAGTAGATTAATATTTCGCCGACCTAGTAAAACAAACTGTTAACTATAATAGCAATGCAAGAAGTTTTAGTAAATCAAAATAGATAAAGTTAAAACCCTGTCAAGACATGACAACCTATCAGATAACAAGTGATTGACCTCACGAATGCGTCAAACTAACAAGATAACTTTCAACTTTATCTCTTCATTGAAAAAGTTCTCTTTTTTTATAGAGCGATTTGAAGACAACATTTCGTTAGATAATAATTACGCATCAATTTTCTACAATCTGAATATAGATAATCTGTGTGGGTTGGTGTACTACATAACGTTAAAAGTATGTACACGGTCAAACTACCAATCGAGAAAATAGGCTAGGGGCATGCAGGCAGCTAGATAGGCAGGTCGAGAAGTAGGCCAGAAATCGACAGGAGCGAACCAAGTGGAGGATTCGCAGGTGAAACGATCCTCCCCGCTTAATCCTGTAATCTCGTGTCGAAGGCTGAGATGGTCGAGGGGCAGAAGGTAACCAGCATGCAGACAGAGTGACTGGGAGGAGGCCGCCTAGCATCGACATCGAGTAAGTGGAAAATCGAAGTGGAACGCGCCAGTGGAGGTAACATCGCGGCCATCGATCGAACCCGAGCGGCCTATTCCCTTTCTCATCCGTTCCTCTCTGCCTAGCTCCTGCAACCCGGCAACCCCTAGACTCCTCCTCTCCCGCTCCCTTCGCCTCTCATCCTTCTCGACGGCTCCGTGATCCGCACCCTTCCTGCATTCCTACTCTAAAGCCGCCTACACATTCGCGCCGGATTATACCGATTTTCGGGATTACAGGTAGCCAGACTCTCCGGCGCGCCAGGCCAATATTGGAACAGCTAATATCCCGCTTCGTTGTCGGCAAATTCGGTTAAACGGCAAAAATACAAAGGCTCCGCTCGGTTAAATCGAAAGGTAACGGAGCTCTGTGGATTCCCAGCGGCAAGCGGAAGTTTGGAGAATCCAATTGGTTCCAAACTAATTGAACGCAACTCGCTCCAACGGAAATATTTCCTCTCTTTTGACCAGTTTAACTGTTTATTTTCCTGCTGTGCCTTTTACACTCGCGATAAGATTCTTTTGCCAAAAAAATCATTTGTTGAAACACAAAGATAGTAATATTTGGATCGAGGAAATTATACTTGCAGAATGAACGTCGAGCAAGCAATTCGACCAACAAGTGTAAGATGGAAATTCCTGACACGAGTGTGTACTTCGCTTAATCAGCAACCTTCACGCGAACCCTCCTCGAATCTCGGGCTCGTGCACCTCCCCTACTGCTGTCTTTCCCCCTAGCTGGCGCGTGAAACTACCCCGACCGAAAGCGGAAGTGCGTCACCGTCAACAATGTTCCTACCAGTTGCTGCACCGATGGACCTCTCGCAGAACCGACGCCCCGCGGACATTCCTGAGGTTACTAGCTCCGAGACACACGCAGACCTCTTTAGAGGTATACATACATATACAGAGTTTCTCACAACTGGAATATCCTCTAACAATGAATTTGCACACCTACCAAATCAGCATAATATATATTCTATTACTCAAAATCAGTTGCAAATACAGTTAATCAATTGACCTTTTACTTTAACTAGTCCAACTCTTGACACAACTTGCTAGGTTACCAATATTAGTTGGCAAAGTTTGGTCCCTTGGCGGGAAAAGCTCGCGAACTCCAAGTTCGCGTCTCGAATAAAGCAAGCCGTCCTTCACCCTGCGAGACCGCAACCGGCTCGGATTACTGTACACCGCACGAGGCGGAAAAATGCGGATATCGTCGAGGAAGAGCGCTTCGGCGTGGAGATTGCGACATTGGATTTCGTCTAAAAATAGAGTGGAGCGAAAAGAGAATTTCGGTGTGACACTAGCTTCGGAACTAGACACGTGGAGGTATTTCGGACGGGAGAGCCTACGAACATCAGTTCGCAATGCGAATATGAAGTATTGGACTATAAGAATAACCGACTACACATATCATTTTCGTTAACGCATGTACAAATTGCCAAAAATTTGTATATACAGTTTGCGACTGCGGATCTTAATGTAAATATAGATATTGATTTATGTAATTGGCATGTAGAGTCCCGAGCGAGTGCTTTTCATTTCTCATGTGATGTACACGTGCAATCATTCTACATAGTTGCTAGTTACTGCTGTGTGCTTTGTACATTATGCATTGCTGTAGATGCTCTAATGGACGGTCTGGCCATTAGCATACCATATATTCGTATGTTTTTAACCTTAGTGAATGAAGCACTACCGTGTCATACATACAATATCTGTCTGAACAAACAAACGAATAAAAAACGTGCCTAAATTAAACACTTGTAATCAGAAGATAATGCGAATTATCTTGAAATTAACACTGCTCGAATACAAATAACCTGTGGCTTTTATCAAAGCCAGTTTCAACACGACACACTGAAAGCATTAATATTAATAAATGCAGCACGTGCCCTCTTCGAAAGCTCTCAATGCCGAAGTTCTCGGCGCGAGCCTTCAGCGAAGACAATTTGCTCGACTGACAGGCCGCAACTTCAGATAAAGGCGATCTAGATAAGAAGCGGCTATGAAAATAGCGTACGAGGCTCCCACTTAAAATACAAGCAGCTATTGTTGACAATCTAGTGTGTTATGCAGACAGATCTGAGCCGCTCCAGATATAGATACGATCGTTATAAATCAGTGAGCGGGTGCATCAGGTGGTAAAGCTCGCACTCGCCGGCGACGCTTTCCGCGTGCTTCGATAAGTCAGACACGTGCCTCGCTCGCCCCTCACTCCAGCCGGAATTGGCTCGTGAGAATGCCCGGAGAGCCTGAGCAAAGTGTATCCCCTGTCCATATACAGGGTAACAGAGAACAATCATTCAACAGGAATGCTCGCCCGAGATGATTTGCTGGTTGAATGTCTAGTCGCAGGCAGTTGGACTGTGTCTCTGGCCGCACGCTGCCATTGCGGCCGGCGCATAACGGTCGGTTGTCTTTGGGTACACGTATTACACGTAACTCGTGCAATCGTAATCCTATGCATATGTATATTGCAAGGATCTGCTGTTTAATTTAATCTCTGATTATTAGATAATTAATAAAGCTCTGTGTACTTTAAACCGAATATTACTTAGAATTCTATTGTGAAGCAACATTGAGGACCCGTTTTGTAATTGTCGGCCACCCTATAGAGCTACCACGCTCCCCTCGAACGAATTTCGGAAAGATTACTCTCTGTTGCGCACTTGAGCCGCTCGAGTGTGGTCAATAAAAGGCCGAACACTCGGAAGCCACTAAGCGGCGACTCGTAGAATCAACGGCCCTCGTCCAAACAGAATTTCCGCGTGGAAAGTACGTACACTGGATAAAAGTAATATTTGCACAGACCGATTTGTTAACTCTGGCAGGAGTTTTTCGAATGTTCGTTTTCCATTGTGGTGTAAAATATGGTAGTGGAATCATCCTTTGAAATAAAAATAGAGGAATCTACTAATTCGATTGTGTAAATAATGCTTCCCTTTAGACGTGGACCAACGGTGGAAGTGCATCAAGCATGGGAGTGCACACACTCGAACCAATCCAAGGAAATCAATAAAGCACTAAAAATATCCGAGGCGTTATAGATACAGAGCAAACTCCACATCGCAATAAATTCGTGTATGCAACACAACTCTTGTAGGCTCAATATCGGTCAGCAGGGACATTTGCAACGCAACATGTTTCGTCTTGCTCGATACAAACATGTACAATGGCAATACCGCAAGTATGGTTTATACTTGATGACTCCCGTTTTGTGTTTATTGGGAGCAAGCGATTGGCATAGTTGCAATTAATAAATAAAGTGTTACGTGCGCGACATTATACAATAACAGCAGCCGGCCCTCGGTGTAAACAAGGGCGATTATCTGTAACAACTGTAACGTCGCTCGTTATCGGATATTGATAATGCACGCCCGTCCCCGGGAATAATTAATACCGCGCAACGATGTGTAAGTCATTCCAGGGCGCAGGGTTGCTCTCGACGAAGGTACACACGCGTCGCATTATTTGGAAAACGATTTAACGCCGCGGCGCCCTCCTCAAATGGCGCGTGAAATTGAACACACGCGTGCCTTGTCTACTGGCGGTCTAACAGTGGCTAGTCAGTCAAGTGCAATATGTACCTTGTAAGCTCACTGGGACTTTAAAGGCAACTCTAACGATCCCGTAAAACTTGCGAATAATGGGCGCATATTATCCTTTGGAGGAATATCGATCAATCAATATCACTGAAATTTATGAATTGTTAAAAATGCATTTACTAAATTAGATTTTGGTGGCGAAAGCAAACTCAACGCTCTGAATTCGCGGAAAAGTTACGTCCACGTAGTTAATGTAGTTTGGTTGCAAATCTGTTTGTTTGCGGGGTTACGTAAGCACAAAGATTCACGGAGAAAGAGTATTCAAGAGAAAAGGTTACGTAAGGTCGCCTGCACAGAGCGCGTAGAAATGCAGTGAGAGCGAGCAACGTTTACTATGTATTCCTCCTCGTCGACCAACAAGTCGCTAATTTCGGAGAAAACTGGCACAACTCGAAAAGCTAAGTTTTCAGGAAATCCGCTGTAAACTAAAATAGTTTCGGCTATTTAAAATTCAAAATGCAAATTTACACCGCGGAACGATTTTACAGAAAATTATAGCACTTGTACCTATGTTTTATGGAAAAAATTGAAATCTCAAATATTCTGGGAACAGACAACAGTTATTCACATTGCACATCATCCAAGTTTTCTATATTTGAAATTGGGAACAACAGTTTTGGAACACCCTGTACAAGTCCCGATCTGAACGCGGTACTCGATCAGAGATTGGCGACGATAAATATATGCCTACAATTACTCTTTACTGCAGCATCGTGCCGATACGAGGACTTCATCATTCCAATCTGATCAGCATTACTAGACCAACTGAAAGCTTGCGCTAATCGAGACGAGCAGTCGATACAATCGATATCACGCGATCGGAAAAACAATTCTCTACCACTAAACTTGAACTTTGTAAATTCGAAGGACGGCGATTCGAAGGCACGTGGTCGAACTCGGTCGAGTGGTCGAGCCTTGAGTTTCTAGGGAAAAGGTCGTGACACCCTGACGGGAGAAACGAGAGTGTCTCGCTCCAAATATTAACTTGCCCAATATCAAAGCCTCTTTACTCGAGTTTAAAGCTTTAATAAGCGAGACGAGCTGGTACGAAACTTAACTATACCACCAACTGATACCAAATTAATATCGAGCCCAAGTAATTCCACGCGCTAAGTTTCGCAATTCTTCCAGGTGCAATGAGGAAATTACTTTTCCTCCTTACAGAAATGTATTTCGAAAGTATGCTCGACTGGAGGACCTTGGGGATCCCTTTTCAAGTAGTCGGCGACGGTTGCCGAGGGGGCAGCTGTTCGAGGGTAACACTCGACGCAGTTAGCTACACATAGAATATTCCTGGCGGTGTGGAGGTGCGAGAAAGAGGAAAGAGGATAAGCCCGATCAGGTGCAGGTCTCAGGGCCGAGAGGGACTACCGTCCACTTTGTACGTTGAAGCTCTCTCTTTGCTACCTCTCCGGCTCTCCGGCTCTTCCTCTCCCTTTCGATTCCAATGCATTTCCCGACAGCGCTCAGCTGCAGACCCTGTCAATTTGACTCTATCATTCTGCCATTTGCCAGCGGCTACCGCGGCTTCGGCACCGCTTTTTCGAGAAAGGGAGCGTCTCAGCGTCGACCCGGCGACGCCACTCGACGCCACTTTACTCACCCCATGAGCTCCTCGGCACATTATACCCTCACGGACTTCAGCACCAATTTCGAGACAAGCTAAGCGCCTGTTTTACGCTTGTCCACCAAACTAATACCAAGAAATAGCTTTCTTTATTAAACCTCTTAACTCTTAGATGTGCCTGCGGGTATTAGTCTCTTCTTCTATACTACACCGCCATTAAAACTAGTCAGAATTCATTCTTCTTTTATGACTGCACTAAAGAAAATTGACACTTGCTAACAAATCCACGCTTTATTCATCCTAGACATTATCGCAACCTAGCATTACACAAACTGTGCCTGTCGAACATCCAAAGTATTCCTAAAAATACGTCGGAACACGTGTCGCGGAAGCCCCGAAAGGCGCCTTCGGAGCCTGAATCCTTAGGACGAATAGTTCAACGCGCCGCTAAGTCTCCCGATATGCATACTTACGTAGACCGTCGACCGAAAGACGGATATCTCGAGTTTGAAAAGTTGATCAGACTGATCCGAGTGTCACGGAGTGCAGTGCAAGAATTCCACGCTCCAGATCGAAGGTCAATGAGAAATGGCGGGCATTCGTTCTAAATAACTGCGAGCGGCCAACTGTGAGGGCCGAGGCGGAAATATACGAGGGCAATATCGCACGGATATTCCGCTGGAATTCCAAGTATGCACACCTTCCCCTTTCGTGGCGGCTTTTTGCGAATTCGAGAAGAAAGTTGTTTTCGGGAAATAGGTCGGCCGCTGCTCTCCCAGAGTGATCAAAAAAGCTTAGTTCACTGGAATTTGGTTCGCTGTTGCGTTCGGTATTCCTGGGAAAATTGAGCCAGCAGTTCCTCTCATTCCAAGTTTGTGCATACTTGGTAACGAACTTCCCTTTTAAATAACAGGTCGCTCGTAGTTGATTAGCGTGATAAATGTGTTCAATTTTCTTAATTATAAATAAACTAGTGCATACAGTTTGTCACAATTGTCCTTTCACTGTACTTCCAATCGGAAAAATGATTAAAAGCGACAGGCAATTGAATCAAGTTTTTCAAGTAATCGCTACCAATTACTGCGTAAACCAAACCATACATTTCTCGACACTGGGTCGTATGTACAAAGTAGTTAAAGATATAGAACAGCCATACAAATTGCTAAGTGGCTTATTAAATAATGAACAGTCTTACATACTCCTTGCCACTGCTGCGCTCATTACTGATACCATTTATTATCTTACATGAGGTTCCTACGCTCTACGACTTATAAAGACACTCACTTTGAACTCCCTTTATAACATACCGCAAATCACACTTTGCCGATAATAGCACAGGCTCTCTTCTGTACTGGATGGTCGGGTATTTTTAAGAAAACCAGATGCCACTCAAATGTACGGTTTCGGATTAGGAATTGGCAGAATCAGGAACAGCCAATTGATTCATTAGTTTTGTAACTGGAAAGTCACATGCACATACCTGGCGTGTTTTCTATGTATCCATCGAAGTAAACTATGTCAAAGGTAGAGCTAATTGAAAGTGCAGAGTTCTCGGTGTAACGAGGTTTGCTCCGCCGGAATACACATATAATGCATATTAATTGAATAATAGTTTGTGTTGCGATCGCATTTCAGTGTAACGAACTTAACGTTTGTTTAACGTCACTGGGCTGAAATCGCGTTTCCCCGCGTCCCGGTAACAAGATTGCTTCTTAGAGAATTAGGTGTAGACATATTGTTCGTCAACGTAATCTTATTGATGACGAAGCACCTGCTTGAATACCTCTACGTACGCTGCTCATACGTGGCAGGTAATTGTCGAGATTCCCGGCCGGGCTACTGTTACGCGTTTAAACCAACTTTTAGGAAATCTTTACAGTTTTCTTACATCATTCACCCGGTTTGTGTGGAAAGTCTGTAACCACCAAATATTGAGAGACAGACAATTTAAGGTGTGATACTAAATATTTTAACTTGCTCCTAATGCACGCAAAGTCGAGCAATGTAATTGCGTTGAACCCCGTCTTAAACTAAGGGCAAGATTAAATGGACTTCTAAATGAGGGCGGGCTAATCGGATTTTATTCTCGCAATTAAGGTAACTTTAATCAGCGCAGCTCTCTCGATCGCTGGGATAAGATCTGCCAGTATCAATTATCTCGCGGCGGGCGCCGCTAAGCCTGCGCCACTTAATCGCTGCTTACCAATACCGCTATCAGCCGTTATCGATACCCCGAATTAATGCCGCGCTAAATGCGTGCCGGTCAATACACTGGAATGCTCCATATCCCAAACTACGACTAACCAAAGCCTGATTACTGCTCCCCCGCGGGCAAACTAGAGTAACAAACATCAGACTTGTAAATCTCCACTCATGCAAAGTGTGCCGAAAATTTATGAAGATTTATTCATGAAAATTTTCATACTGCTTACACCCGAGCCCTTCCATCCCGTTGCTGATATCATTTTAATTAAATCCCATCGTTGTTTACCAAACACGCGCCCCATATGTATTCCCCACCACCGTAAACTTGTGTGGAAATGTCTGCTTTTTGCTTAAACCCCCATTGGTGAAGCAATGGTCAGATATGTATAATCACCAATTGTGCTCTATGCGATGAAATTATATACATATGCGTTCACTGAACCTGTGATGAAATTAAACACGCGATCGAATATTTTCAGATTAATCTGGAATCAATGACTGTAAATGAACATTTGACGAGCTAGGAACAGCCACTACGGGTTCGCACGCTGAATCCCGCGAATGCTGGGAATGATAGATGCAATCAGAGAAACGTGTGTCAATGTGTGCACCAGCGCGTAGAGATGACGTGTGCTCGCGACTGACGTTGCCGCCGTAGCAGGTGACAGGAGTGCTGTGCTGATGCAAATAATCAAGCAGCAAGCACTATCGCGTAAGTGACAAGGCGCTCGCTCTGCATACGCACCAGACGCATGTAAGACGCTCGCGCGAGAAAGCCAATTTGGAGCACTAGCGCTCCAAATAGGCACTCTGATCAACCCCGGCAAACTATGTATGCTGTGAATGAGCACTACGCAGATTTAATTGCATTTTGTGGTATATCTGACTTTGCTGAATACATGGTTAGAGTGGACTACCTGGTTATTACTCAATTTTGGAGTAAAAAGCTCGAAATGAATCTGTATAGAACGTAGGAATTCTTTTTCGTGATTTCTCACTGACTCTTTGAATTAGATTGATGCATTGCAGGCTTCCACGCAATCTTGACATACTTTTAACGTTAATTAATGTCTCACTTTCAGGCGACAAATTGAATTCCGCGCAGTAAGAGTAAGGTTTTATCGAATAAAGCGCGAGAAGCGAGTCGAGCTGGTTACGCTTTATTCAGCTGACAATCATGCCGAGCGCCGCCCGGAAGATCAAAGGAAGGATCTTCGCAAACAGTACTTAAAGGGATAAGAGTATAATCCAGCGCATTAAGCATTTCTCTCGTTCGAAAGTGGGCCGCCAAATCAGACCTTACTGATAACACGATAACTCATATGACTGTTCAATGATAGAGAAGGTTGTATACAACTCCTATTGCCAAACTTCTTGAAATACTCAGCAATTACATATTTTAAAAAATGACTAAGAAATGATTGAGATTCGTAAGTGGTTTAATTTAGCGGAGGATTCGGTTAGAATTGCTTAGAAAGAAAGTTCAACTATCGGCAGGCGAGGGGGGAGAAAAAAGTTGGGAAAAAATCAAAGAGGCAGTTAAGCTTTGTAAGCTTGACGTCGATGGCGCAGTATTACCTTAATAATTCTCTCCTTTATCGAAGCTCAAAGTGCTACACTCTAAAGTTGCGAGCTGTGCCTCGGCTACCGGTGGCGCGGCTTCGATTTATCGATTGGTCTGCGGCCTCTTTTAAAATTCCGTAAAAGTAAATTTCAATGTCAGCCGATTGATAAAGGGTTCGGCAGTGCTCGAGTGGACGATGCTGGTGTCGAGGCCCAGGTGGTCGATTGCAAAGTCCACCAGCCATCGACAGCATAAAGAAAAACTATTGACGTCTTTAAGGGGAAAAACCCAATGACTTTTTGGTCAACTCAATATTAATTAAATCAAACCTGAGACGCATGGTATGTGGGATCTTAACTTATGAAATTACTAAATGCGTCGAGCTAAAAGCGCGCATTTCACCAGCGTCGAAAATGGGACTGCGTAGATGATTGGCGTACGTCGTCAAGCCAAAACCGTCTCCCAAGGGGATTAGACAATCACGTTAATTGCCCGACAACTTAATAGACTGTTTAATGACCGAGCGACTGTAAAATGTCATGCCCTATCTGATTTCCGTGGGACAATGAATTGCGAATTGGCGCAGGATGCTGCCGGGCTACGTAAGTACTCGTGCGGGCGTTATACATCGACATGGACACACATACATTTCAGCGGCACCAATTCAGGCTGCCGGCTCCCTTAATGGAAATACATGACCTACTGGCATGACTATTGCGGCACGCGACCGAATAAAGATGAAAGCACTCTGTCACGACGAAAAGCAGCGCGTTTCAGCCCCACCCTGCTCCGCCGACCTGCGCCTAGATATTTCCCGCGAGCCTTCCCACTGCTTCGGAGTTCCCAATCGCCCCCCAATTGCATCGTTTCGTGTCGATTATCAAAGAGCACGTTATTAAAATTACGATTTCGTTTCATTTGGTACAAATTGCGCTCTCGCCGTGCATTTCGATTGCATTCGACCAGCACACATGACATATTTCAAATGTGCATTGCTTTCGGTATTTTCAAGTCGGCGTAATACGGAATTATGATGAAAAATAAAGTTGTAGAAAGCTGCAAGGTTCGAGATATTTTGATATTAAAAGACGCTTTGAATTTTACATGTTTGCTTGGAAATATTACATTTTGAAATACTCATTGTTTGTGGGTTCAAAGAAAAAGAATGAAACTCTTTTTGTATGTGTACTGGGGAAAGGTAGCTACGTTAGAGTGAAACAGTATACATATGTGTATTCATAAATTTTCTTTGAGGTGAATTTTGGTAATCGGGTGTTTCTACACCTCTTTCAGTGGGTGAAAGGACTCGTACACGACTAAAATGTCATGTTGACTGAAATACCAAGAAATGTCAAGCTTTTCACTCTGTGAACCTGTAATCTCATGAAAGGTCGAAATTGCAGGAACTCCAAATTTAACGTCACTTCACCTTGCAGCTCCGCAAACGATTTAGGTTTCCGTTCCGTGCTCGAGGCGAAAAAATGCGGATACCGTTAAAAGAGCACTTGAGCGCGTAGTTCGCGATTTTGGATTTCAGCTAAAAATAGCATCGAGCTAGAGGCGAATCTCGACGTCTGTCTAACTCCCTGTCTAGTGTAGGAGGACATCTTGAGGCGTTTCGAGCTGAAAATGATTCGCCAGACTATTTCACGGCTTCCGAGCATACAAGCTTCCCCAGAAATTGGAATCCTTGCTAGCTCCAGCACCGTCGTCTTTAATCCGATCCGCTAAGCGGAGCCCCCGTTCGTGCAAGAGCCTGTAAACACGGCGTGTTTGCATCCATCTCCATCGGCCGATAAAAATACGCGCGGCGGGCGTCGTCGATGGGTGAAAAAGCGAGCGAACGTCCTAGATGTAAGGTGAACTGTGAAAAATACACGCCCTATAAATGGACAATGAAGCCGTTAATTGGCGAGTGCCTCGGACAATTCAGCGGTCGCGTGTCTCGCCGAGAAAACGACGCGTTTCCCACCTTAAACGATTTAAATGAAAGCAGGATCTCTTCGGCGGCACTGCACGAACACGCCGAGCAGACTTGACTAATTACCGGTGATAACATGCCAACCAAGCGTTACTTTAATGAATCTTTCGAAAGCTCCGGCCAGACCCCGCAACAACTCCTCTAGCCATTGCCTCCTATGAATATAAATCAAAATCGAAATGACATGTGCAGTGGTCTATTTTAGAACTAGAGGTAAGTTCCTTGGGTCGAATGTGCTTGAAATTTGCTTGCGTTATTCCACATTTTGGCAAATGTAACAAATATAAACCAGCCAGCACAGACACCTTACTTTTTCCACAGAGTTTTACAGCGGTTGCTAGATTCGACATTTTTGCAAAGGGATAAATCGAGACGCGGCGGAGGTCAGACCGGTAATCAGTAATGACCGTGTCAGGGAAGGCGACACCGACTGGACAGAACCTGCGGGTTTCTTTTTGAGTGTGGCGAGAGTCGGCGCTCTCGGAAAAGGGAGGCCGGGCGTGTAAGCAGACTCTAATTTCGAAAATATTAAGCCAGTCAGTCGGTTCCGTTGCCAAGGAATCGGCGAAGGCAGCCGCGCTCGGAGACGATCGACCGTCGCCAGTGGCGGCGCGGCGGAGCCGCCGACGCCGCCGTCGTAGACGCGGCCCTAGACGTAGGTGTGAATGTAGGTCAGGGTACCAGCACGTGCAGACGTCCGCAAAACTATGAGCGCGCGAGCGGAGAGCCGTTCATTCACGAGGGAGCCACCCGCGGTCGCCGCTTCAACCAATTCGAGCACTCAAAGCCGCACCAGCCTTTTGTAAAGGGCTCGCTGCCTATAGACGTCGAGATCTCTGTCGATACCTGTGTGGCCGCAGATATGACACCAAGGAATCGCTCGGTTCCATTTCATATTCCTTGATTGCTCTTTGATCGAAATGAACATCTACCCAGGCTGATATTGTGGGTCGTTTTTAACTCGTCAGTGCCTTACCAAATGGCACTTGATGATTCACAGCATATCTGTACATGCATAGTATACAAAGGCTTAGAGGAAGTGGGGCTTGCGAAACTATATGATAACAGTTTGGGACTGATCATCCGCTGAGTCACTCAGAAAGCGTCGCTTTCCAAAGACGATCTCGAGGATCTTCCTAACGATAAGATTGAGACACAATTATAAATCTATTTGAAAGCTCCGATACCATTCTCTGGTTATTACAAAGACTCCTTGGAATTGCGTAATATCACTACTTTAAGGACACTTTAAGCCTGTTCCATGACCGAATCATAAACCAGGAGTAATTCCATGGTATAATAAATAAAGTATCACTCCAATAAACTACTAGGCCTACGACTAGACCTGGAAACACGAACCATACGTTTCCCATATCGTCAATCATCCTTTTATGGCCCCACTAAATTCCGAGTAACTCCAACCGGAGTAAAAATATACTCTCGCATTTTGTTGTTTCTATCTTTCCGTGTTGGAAAGCTCGGGCGATCTTGCAGCTCGACGGAACAACACTTCCTCGAGCGAGCGAGGCCTCGATCGATGTCTGGCTGCCGCTGACATATTTCACTTCGCCTTTCGACTGGGCCTCGCAAAATCGGTTTATTTACGGAGCGCTCTTACTCGGGACACTGGCTGACACGTGACTTGGAATTGTAATCCTCATCCGAAGGATGAGCATAGTCACGGTCTCGCCATGTAGCCTCTGATGCCCTCAACTGACTCCTTCGAAGCCTCTTAGTTATTGCGAAAGTATTACGAACTTAAGATATTAATTCTAGCATCCGAGTGAGGTTAAATTGAAATTAGAGTGCGAACATTTATTACAAAATTAGTTGTACTTTGATATTATTAATGCTATTGTAAAATAGTCACGCCTATTACTCTGCTATATGTATTACTCCATTACTCTACTTAAAATCGCCTCGCGATTCACTACAATTGGAAATGCAGCGAAACGAAATCCACCGACAATTACTAATTGGTCATAATTAGTATCTTGGCAGCGAGCGCAAAACCATACTGCAATAATGACCGACTCAGCGCAGTAGTGCAACACAAAATAAAGGCAAATTAATTAGTAAGCCAGACCAACTGTGGCAAGCACAACTGTAAACCACAAATGAGCGAAACGGTACTACATGTACAGTAACAGGGATTCTAGCCTGCGAGTTCCGCAATTAGAATTAAACGTTTTCGAAGACTCTGTTACATCTTAAGTTTAAATCTGACTACTCCGCGAGGCCGACCAATGTCCAAGCAGAGGTTACGAGTGGGCGCGTTTTCAATTATCGAATAAACCTCGCCGTAAGGGAAGATCCTTTCTTCCACGTGGAGCATTCTATGTATACATATAGGGAGCGAGCGAGAGCGCTCTCGCAACTTTTTCCCGGTGGGGTGCTAACTGAATCAGTCGGGGGTGGAGGCGGTAGCTGGCGTGAAATTAATGTGCCGCAATCTAGCCCGAAGGGGATGGGCGCCGCCGTCCCCGCCGCCGTCCCCGCCGCTCTCACCGCCAGCAGCAATTATGAATGCCGGCTTTCGCGACACCGAGCGAACCAGACTGATTCTGGAAATAGCGCGCCGGCGCTGCTGAGTGATTGCGCGAGCACGTTCGTAAGTATGTACTACACGTGTGCAGGCCGATTCGCTCGCCTTTGAATCGCGCGACTGTCAGGCCGACGTCGCTTTGTCCGGAATAATTATAAATTAGTTCCTACTGTTAATTACATAGGAATGCTTGCCGACTCTCGCGTCTCATGTATTATGGATTGATATTACATTGTATGTGCAATCGGAAGATTGTGCGCGATAGCGCGCGGATGTCTGAAAATCGGCGTGCAAGAGTAGCCGACTCCAAGGCGAGTGAATCACCTGGAGCGGAATATGAGAAATCGAGGATGTTCGATTTCTTTGAACCGCTGCCACGCGTAAGGTTGTCCAGGGAGAGGAGTCGGCTGGGCAAAGTGCGATTATTCATAGATGAGCTGTTAATATTGATCGAGATGGAACTAGCCATCCAAGAGGGTGACCTGCCGCAACTCATCCTTACAGCCGATGGAGACCAAACAACCACGACATCGGAAAAATACTCCACCTGCCCTCCCGCCCTCGCCCTCGCCCTTACTACCCTTCTTGCACCTTCCTTCTCCGCTCGCTGCAATTATGCGCTCGAAGCAGAGCTTATGCCTCCTACGTTTCTGCCAACTGGGTTAATGATACTTTTACGTAATCCATCGGCAATTACGAATTCTGACCCAATTCGCGGTGGGTTTGTGCCGCGGCCGCGGGAAAAACTCTAGACGCTGTCTACGTATGCACGGGCCCGATAGGGATCGACACTGTGGACGGCAGTTACTCGACATTGCCGTTCATTAATCTTGACTAGGCGGTTTAAGAAATGCGAAAGATCCGGTAAGCCTCCTTCGTAAGAACTAAAGTCTACTTACTTCTACTTATTTCTTTCCCCCGGTCGTTCTACTATTAATCGAACGGTTCGCCTTAAACGATTCTCCTGGAATCCCTTCGAGTTTTATCGCTTTTAAATGTTATAATCGATGCAAAATAGTCTCTTTTTCCAAGGACTAACGTTGACGAAATAATTGAAGGACTTATATTAGATACTAAAATGGATAGCTGGCGACACAGGGGCGTATCTAACCGAACGAGTGAATGGATGTCAATGCTGTAATTACGGGCAGTGGGCCAAATTACGCTTTGGATTTCAGCGAGGCCGTCGCCGTGAATATCAGGTAACCGTGATACTCCAAATGAGCGAGCACACCTTTGTTCTCTCTCGTATCGTGTAATCGCATATGTAATGCTTCGGGTAACGCATTCGGGTGAGCCATCTGGAATTCGGGCAGATTGAATTCGACTCAGCGTCGACACAGTGCGCGAGGAAACTTAACAAAGCGGCTCTGAGTTAGGAAAATGTTTAATATTCTTCATTATATCACACGTGCATTTCGTATTCAGTGAAGACTTAAATTATCCCGAGTAATTTCGTTACTCTAATTACTTATAGTATGCGGGAATATTTGAAATTTATATTTCACTGGCATTCCCTGCATTCTGTTCTGCTATTATACAGAGTGTTCACGGTTCTACTCTATTTTAGTGTTGAAATGCGCTATGTCGCCAGCAACCTTGTAGTTGAGGTGACAACAGGCATAAAAAAGATAG
This sequence comes from Crossocerus cetratus, assembly GCA_963675795.1. Taxonomy (NCBI): domain Eukaryota; kingdom Metazoa; phylum Arthropoda; class Insecta; order Hymenoptera; family Crabronidae; genus Crossocerus; species Crossocerus cetratus. Next base: position 7,129,610 of record OY776670.1, on the reverse strand, counting down.
TCGCCAGCCGGAGGTTTGAGAGAAGCATTTGAAATTCAGCGACGCGTGACATAATACTAAAGCGGCAGAAAATGATCTCAAACGCAACGGTGAGTTTGACCTTATGTACATTGCGCAATAGGAGCGCGGCGTTCGGTCTAATGAATAACTTGACCCGGTGGCTGGGATCGATGCTCGAACATTCATCGGATTTTAAAAGGCCAGACATCAAGAATTCATGCGACCCGCCCACCTCGATCTATGCCGCCACCTTCGCACGTATTACGCCAAGAGTCTGGCGCCGCGGACGAAAAAAGCCCGCCATTGCAAATGCATTTCCTGCAATCGGTTTTCCAGCCGAACCCGACGCGCCCGCCTGACACGTACGGGAACACCTATGTACAACCACTGTCCCGCCCGCGATACACCACCATTAATTCCGCCTTCGTCTCTTTTCACGCTCTCGCACTCAATGCGGCGAAAGCTTCCCACTGGAAAATACGCGCGCGCGCGCGCAACAACTTTTTCAAATCTCCCGGAGGCGGACGCTCGTCATTTTTCCCTCCGGCCTTGGAAATGTCAGATGCGAAATTGCAGCCAGTGTATCGAAAGGGTCTTTCGGTGTTTCGTTAAATCTCTTCGCTTGGCAGCTGGCTTTGAAGAGTTCCGGGGAAATTCGAAAAATTCATTTTTTGGTTCAGTCCGCTCTCTCCATACTTCGTTATTAGAACTGAAAAATTGGTGGGTTCGAAAGCAATCAGGGCCAGTGTCACGGTTTGTCCAGTGTACCAAAGGATTGAGTAATCCCACTAACCGTTTTCACAGATTCCGTATCCATATTTCGAAAAGTCAGAAAAATTTAAACAAGTATTAATAACTGCTGGACAAGTCTCGTGGCCCTTTCGGTAGTTGTACTGTTAAACAAGCGTTGCCCGTGGTGTCGAGCGAAGGTCGTCTGAGCTGAGGTCTCCCTGACTTCTCGAAGACAACGTGTGGAGAGTGCCCGATCGAGAGAGCGTATCGCTCGGCTCTATCTGTGTCTCGCATTAAACATCAGCTGGTTAGCGTGCAGCAGCTGGTGTGTTCCTTCCATACGTGTACGTAGCTATAGCTTAACGTATGCATGTCCCCCACACGCGTGCTTCGCCCGTCGAATTCTCAAAGCATGCATTTCGCGCACGGTCATCGAAACTTGAGCGTCGTTAGTGAAAGTACCAACGAGTATTCAATCGATCTTTCTCAATAAAACATTAACAATCTTAACACTTTCACTGCCGAGCGAATTAAAATCACCAAATTTCACAATCCTACATCGACTGGTATTCGCAAACTAGATGCAACCACTACATGAAGACTATTATACACAGAGCGGTATATTTAAGTTTAATTAAGTCCAAATGTAAGCACAGTTTTAGGTCAGCCTGTAAACCCTCCGGAGTGGCAATATCCGATATTTAGATCGGGAAACGGGCATTTGTTCGCAAATACCACAGGCACAGTAGGGCAACGATCGGTCAGAGGGAATGGCGGACGTTATTTATCAATGCCGGTTCGCAAGCATTCATTGACACCAGCAGGAGCAGCAGCCAGCGCCTCTACAACCGGTGCGCCAGCGCTATAGAAAGCAAATAATAGATTTACTGGCGCACACGCGAAAAACTTGTGTTCCCACTTTACACCGCTCGAGCTCGCGCGCTCACTCGCTTCCCAGCTTCTCGACGCCAGGGAAATCGAATAAAAGCAATTGTACCTGGCAACCGATGTCACGCGAGCGCGCTGACCTTCGCCATGATGTAGTGGGACTTTCAAGCAATCATGTCCTATAGGTATCGTACCTGTCGGTTGCTTTGAATTGTCCATTGCGTTTGAAAGCCACGCTTACTTTTCATGCGATTAAAACCACGTGCCCTATACTTGCTTTCAGATTGGTGGCTCGGGACCTTGCTTATTCTTCTTGCATGAGTGATTAGAATCTTTTGTTGTAAATAGTCATACTATACTCATGCACACTGCTCGATGCATTTATTCAATTGTTTGTTTATTTTTCAAAGTCATATTTTAATGCGTAAAGTTTGACTTGGATAGTATTATGTAATACAAGTATTAGGCGGTTATGGTATACAAACGTATGCATGTAATGCAAACGGATTAATTATTCATGACTAATAATGACTAACCATTAATGATCGGTTCTGAGTAATCATGATTGGATCTCCGAGTGCGTCATGCATTTTTCATTATTTATATTCTAGACTCAGACCATTCGAACATATCGCGTGCTCTATTTACTAGAGCGATTTTTTTTGCACTACTGCATTTTAAATCTTTGACCTTTTTAAACTTTTAACATTGGAGCGCTTGTGTATGAAAAGGTCGTGAGAGATAATAAATTTTTCAATAACGGAAATACCGAAACGATAAGTTTCCCATGTTTGCGAAAATACAAACGAATCGTTTGCTGCATAGACACGGGAATCGAGGAGCATTAAATCCGAAATCCGTCCGCCAGAAAAGGGATCGTGAAAACGAAACTGGGTATCAAGAACAATGCGTGCGCACGCTCCTGCCAAAATTGGAACGCGTTTCACTGCTGGTTGATGAATCGCTGGGCTTTTAAACAAGCAGGTCGAATAAAAACTAACTGGTGCAGGTGGAACATGGGAAAGCGAGTGGCTGGCATTGAGCGGTGAATACGATCGTTAAACAGGCGGAATGCGGCGTCAAATCCTCGAGTAGCTCGAAAATTTGGAAATACCTGTTGGCGCATTCCTGGAATTGCTTGATCAATTGACCATCTTTCTGATAGCGATTCGCAATTCAATCGGATTAATAATTCACCAAACGATCGATTAAAGAAACCTAATATAATAATAGAAAATAGAAATTGTGGCAATTCTTTTGTTTCGATGCCAGCGTGTCGCTGGTCAATTGAACGACGTTAGAAGCGCGTGGCTCGCAGGAATTTATGGAGCTGGGCGTATTTGGTGAAGCACCGGCTCGGCATTCAAGCGGCTAAATCCACCTGGTGCGGCTGGCTTCAGCCGTGATTATGTCACAGACGCGACGCGGCGTGGCTCGCAGTAGTCAGCATTGTGCCAAGTGGCTGCTCGTCTTCTTGGAAGCGGCTCCCTCGAAAAACCAGTGACACTCGGGCAGCCGAAAATGCGAAAAATTTATGCCGCGCCTCTTTTCGCAATGTCGCCAATCCGCCGGGGGAACTGCTGCCACGGAAATATACCAGGCCGGAATGCGGCCGCCAGCGGCGAGAACGCGGCCTTTCAGGGAACAAAACCAGCCCCGCGCCCTTCTATTTACTTCTATTTCAACCCTCTTTGTCCGGCCCTCAATAGTCGCTGATTTTCGCAAATGGGCTTTTTCCCATTTTTCCGGCCGAGAGCTTTGGAACGACAGCTGAATTGAATGCCGATCGACGCGCTTGTTCTTATCATTTTCGGCGTGTGCTATTCCATTACTGGCGCATTTTATTAGTATGAGAGTGGCGGGAGAAATCTTCCGAATCATTGCCAGCCCCCGGTGCCAGGCATCAATCATTGTCAGGGTTACCCCCGACCACATCCCGGCATACTTCAAACGGTCCGTCATCCAAAAAAGTTTAACCCAATTGCCACTTCATATTTGACAAATGAAGTGCGATAAAACCACTCCAACCGTCGCTAAACACAATGCATAAAAGTTATTTATTACATGCAATTTGATTGCCCAATAATTTAATGTCATGCAGCCATCTACAAAAAATGAAGCTTACAAGTATTAAGTAGATTAAAATAAGCAAATATACAGTTTCCAAATTGGACAATTATTAACCTTGTGCCAGTGGTTATTTCACTTATGCTGTTAATGGTTTAAGTATATTAGCCCAGGCTTCAGTTTAACTGAGTGCTGTTATTAATCAAGCGATGGTATCACACCACACAAAGTATGCATTTCAATGCATCATCGTGAGTCCATTAATCTCGTAGGAATTAGTATTGCCGACAAGAGCAGAGTGGTAACGACTAGCACAATTACCAATGTATACAGGGTCATCCAAGAATGCTCTCCGAACATTTTATAATCATTAACTATTCAGTTTTACCAATCTATTTTTACGATTAATACGGAGAACTGATTGAATGTTTAACTTTGGACATTAAGGCATTCAACTGCTTTGATTTTGCACCAATTGTTTCGGAACCGAATTTCCTGGCTGGAGTGTCGAAGTATCGCGATGTCATCGAGTTCCCCTCAGTATAAAAGCGCTCGAAGAATGGTCCGAAAGATTCGCGCTGCCGGGCAGCTAAACAGTTTCCAATAATCGACGGGAGTATGGGAACAATCAACGGGGAATAAATTGCTTCTCACGTCCGCGTCCCCGAGCGACCAGCCCATTTTTCACGCGTTTTGTGCGTTTCAGTCTGGAGAGTGTAAATGCCGACTGTCGACTGAGTGCGAGCTTGCTGGTGCGTTGTTATCGCGAAGCCTGTACTCCTTCGAGTAAAGAAGAAGTTAAAAAGTATTATCTAAGTGGCGCCGATCGCCATTAAGGATATCGCAATCAAATTAGCACATTCCTGTCGTGCAGACACCTGCGATTAGATTTGGTATAACGCAACTTCCTGTGCGTACTGGCGCTGGCATACCTTTTCGGCAAAGGCGGAAACAAACAATTGTCACTCTACCTCGCTGGCCTCTACCTAGATAATAAACACACTGTCCATTCCAACTTGAAAATGTACCGCGGTGAGCATATTCATAGAAATAGAAGCTCCACAGTGTAATAATATTAATTTAGAATCAAGTAGTACACATTTGAATATTAAAATTTTCTAGATGTACTAACCAAGGCCTCATTAGCATTGAAAAAATAATTCCAACTTTCTCTTTTTATCAAAATAAGAATGTTTAAGCCATGAAAACAAGTGCCCCGATTTACATGTTCTAGATCTGCATTGTAGACGAGCGTTCAAGCACTCCCGAGCCGCGACTCATAGCGCAAGAGCTTAAGTACTCGCAGACGCGTTTCTGTTGCCACCGCGAGACCTTAACCCGCCAATTTGCGGCAACTGGCAAGGGTGAAAAAGGTCTCGCGAATGGACGTGTGTATATTTAGCGCGGGATCTCGGCGATACCTCCAAGAATACCGGTGGTTTTATGAAACGCAGCAGCACCGGCCAGATCATGACAATAGTAACAACAAACTGTTGCGGCAAGAATAGGCAGCGCGAAGGTCTGCTTACTTCCTGAATCGCGTCCAGCTTCGCCCAAAGTTACGATCTCGCGACGAGGCCCGGCTCATTCGATGATTCACGGCCAATTTGCGCGACTGTCGCCAGATTTCGGTGATTGTTGATGTGCGCTCATCAGTTAACTCGTTGGAGGAGGCACAAAGATCTGATTTATAAATTGTCCAAATCATTGTATACTCAATGAGTCGCCTTCATTTTGCGAAGCAAATTCATTTCATTTTACAGATTTAAATCATTACATCACAGCCACTGGACTTTGGCTCAGAGAACAAAGGACCACACTGACTCGTGATGTTCTCACAAGAACTGAGAAACTACACCCGTTCTCTACCTACAAAATCATTAAAATTCGCAAATCGTCCAAAACGCAGCACATTCGAAAACACTTGTATCACCCAAGTTTCATCCAACACAGACACATAAATATATATTAATGGAGTTAATCATAAACTACAAAAGCGCGTCTGTGAAGCAAAGGGGGCGCGCACGCAGCAGCGTTAAGTAAGTCAGAAAGTATAAGGCATTGTTTCCTTGGCCTTTAGAAACGATCCTAACGGGCAAGGATCGACGGAGGAAAGCAGAACCGGAAAGGTTGGTCGCGTCTCCGTCACGTGCGGTTGTTCCTTGACACGAGGCGACGCCAGCAAGAAAGCAGATGGCCTTTAGAGCGCGCACTGTACAGTACAGGACAGGCCGAGCGGCGGCGTCGGCCGGCCGGCGTCGGCGGTGGCGCGTCGGCCGTTCCAATATGAGCTCAACTCATTTTCAACATTCTTTCAGAGCGGGCGCAGAGAGCAGGCCGCGCGTTGTATCGCGTTTCCGTTGCCAAGCGGGTATTCAGGCAGCGAGACGCATGGAAAGCAGGTAACCGGTGGCAGAAGGATACACGCGAGCGCCCCAGCCGATATCTCTCTCTCCGCGTCTCGTGGTGTGTGTGGGGAGCCGCCGCCACCGCCTTATACCAGCCACTACCACTGCTAACTTAACGACGGAAAAACACAATTTTCTTTCACGCTCCTCGCTATCACCAACCGCCCCTACCTTTATTGCATATTGCCTGGGGAAAGCAGTGTTGTTCAAGTATGCCAAATTTGGAGCTTCAAAGAAGATTGTCAATTTGTGGTGATATTAATAACCGTCGATCTTACGCTGGATAATTCATTTATGGCGAGAGCGGCTCGACCTTTTTTATATGAAGAAATTTAGCTTGACATTGAATTAATTAATTAGGGAAATATGTGGCTTTTTTTATTTCGATTAACCTGTGCTAATTGTTGGAGTGGTCTAATGAATATTGTTCGAGGGAACTTTAACTTTCAGATCAAATAGTCTAGACTAGAGGAAACAAACTCGATATGTATATTGGTGTCCATGTCGATGAAAGGGAGATCGCAGCCGACACTGAAAATCGCACGTGTCCGGACTGGCATGAACGAGACAAGTTTTCGCCGGAATAATGATTCGTGGGAACTCGATGCTATATCGAGAAGACCGGGCGTAAAGAAGAAGGCAAAAGTTTGCCGGAGAGGCGGAGGAGCCGGCGTTAAAAGGACGTTATATGGCGTGCGAGTAGTCTAGCCGGATCCGGGGGCCGAGTTCATTTCACTCAAGCAGTCATCAGGTTCTCTCCTGAGTCACTCGAGCCGAGCAGCCAGCCAGTCAGTCCACCAGACAGGTTGCTACCTGCCCCGAGTATCCTCGTGCGCCTCTGCCAGTTCCAACTCGTCGCAGCCCGTAAATTCGCCAGCACACTCGATAACTCGAAAATGTATCACCAGCCCCCTCTCCTCCTTCGTCCAACTTGTATTCCACACCGACTCACGACCATCACGCGACATCATATACACTTGGAAATGTCTATTGCAAAACCAGTGCTAACTGCGAAATCTTAATATGCAAAATACCGACACCTGCGACATGTCGGAAACCGGAAAGTTCTCTTTGCTGTTTGCATAGCGAATGAGTTTCAAAATGAAATTGTATTCTCTCGCGGCGGATTGGCATTTTTATTCTCTGCTCCGATGATCCTGTGCGATTCGAGTCATTGGCATCAGCGGTAAGCTTCAATTAGAAATGTCAGGCTGCACGCGTCGCTTTTTGCCGCGCATAAGTGCAGTTTAATAGAAGGAAAATTACGAGCGGAGTCCAATCATCGTCAACTCCTTGAATCGTTAAGTATTTACAAGGTGCAAACACAGCATTTTCTCATTTAGTCCACTTGATCAGTTGGATTAAGTGTTAATCACAGCAATTATTTAAGATGTTCGCGGTAGATGGCAGCAAGCCAGGATACCACAAATGTAGACAGTTTTCTGTTTGCTTAAGTTTTTTGACCTCTTTTGTATCCTAAAAAGATTCGAATTGAAAAGTTGAAGAAATACTATGAATACTATAAATTGAACAATTTCTCGACTTTATAAAATGAAGATCGTAGTTTCCATAGACAATTACAGAACATTGTTGAGCAACCATGTAATGCGCCATCCACCAAAAGACGAAGGGAGCAGGCGGGCTTGCATCCGGCCTCGAGTTACGGGAAAACTTAGCGCGCAACCACCGCACAGGGGGGAAATTAAAGAGTCAGCTGGCTAGCTGGCCAGCTGGTGTGAATCAGCTGACCGAGAAGCCCGGAATATAACTGTGCCTCGACTCTCTAGCCCACTGCGCTCCGCCATTGAATTTTCATCGGGCAAATCAGATTTTGTTCGGCTGCTGCTCTCTCCGATCCTACTGATTTAGTGCTTCAAGTGCTGATTGCGAGGGAACCAATGACGTAAGTGTGTTTGGGAAAGCTTGGCGAAAAATCAGCGTGTATTCAAACGCCTCGCCATAGCTCTGCTAGGAAGCTCGCGCGATTTTAACTGCGAAAACCCTGGGTAGAAATATTTTTTCGAAAGAAATTCAAGCCAATGCAAAGCCAAAGACGCGCCAAAGTGAAATAATTCTCACCTGGCGAAACATTTTCATAATTCAAACGATTATTCCCACTTTTGTTCACTGATTCATGATGAGCATATTATTTGAATTATAGCCAACCAAGGCAAAGCCAAAGACGCGCATAAGTGAAATAATTCCCACCTGGCGAAACATTTTCATAATTCAAACGATTATTCCCACTTTCGTTCACTGATTCATGATGAGCTTATTATTTGAATGTTTGGCTGGGAAAGCTTTTCTCTAACGAAATATCGTCCGGAAGGACGCGAGAAATTGATGCGCAGAGCCGCCGGGATTAACGCGAGCCTAACTAGGCGGGAAATGGAAACGGCGCGGGCAATTTCCGCGTCAGGTTTAAAAGTAACGGCGGCCGATTTAAGAGTAATGGGGCCAACGAGTCCTTGGCATTACGAAATTACTTATTGCAAGAAGTGGCACGTAGAGGCTGGCTGGGCGAGCGTGCTCGATTCGCCGGGAAATGATATTAAAAGCGGACGGAGAGCGAGACGCATTTAAAGCCCGGTGGAAATTTGGTGCACGTCTGGGGACCGTACGTCCCGGCCGCTCTCGGCCGATCAATTTTTCAAGAACGTGATCGTGGGAACGCCACCGCGCACGGGATCGACCCCTTCAGGTGTAGTAGCACCGGAAGGTCGGTCTTATGTGAGCTGTGTGTGCCGTGCTAGGCCTACGGTTTGGAATTTCGTACTTCCGGTGCCACTGACGTGCCCCAAGATTCCGTAGCCAAGCCGAACACGCTCGCCTCTCTACGTCTACGCGGACCACGAGCTGCCCAACCAAAATTTTGACCTAATTCGTCCCGGATTTAACTACCAGTGACGTACGAATTTCGTGAAATACGCCCAATCGCTGCCGCATCGATAAATCATTTGTTTTCATTGAAATGTGAACGCTTTTTGTTTCGTCTGAATCGAAGTGGAGGAACGGGAATATGGTAAATGTGGCTAACGCGAATGAATTGTCAATACGCAATGGTACAAAACGAGAAATAAATAAGCTCATTTTCGAAATACGTAGTATCGATGAATGGGAATAATTAATAATGATAAAACTCTTAGTGAATTTTATATCAGTCACGCTTCGCAATTGGCAAACATAAATTGCATCGATTGCACCGCAAGGGGACAACTGTTGGAATTACAGGTCGTAGCGGAGGTGTAAAACGGGCTCATTATCCACGAGAGTACCATGGTGCCTATAGTATGTGTAAGTGACAGCGCCAGACACGCCCTCCCATAAATACACACTTTCCATCTTACGCTAGGAACGCCGTGCCCGACTGACAATGTTGCTTTCAACATGCAGGCCAAGTGATTTACTGGCAGACTAACAAGCTTCGCACTTACACATTTGTTTATCGCTATGGACTCTTAAGCGATTGACGGAAGAGTAAGAAGTTTCGCTAACGCGCCGCGCTTTGTCAGTGTGTATTTATGTGTCAGAGTTAACTAAATATTAAAACAATTCTATCGAATTAACATGTTTACTGTCAAAGCGAGGAACCATCGACGTACAAAGTAACAATTCACGGAAATCTGACACGTCAAATTAATTAATTATCCAAGCAATTAACATTTAAGTATTCTTCGTGCAAAAACACTTGGTTGGGCATAGCACGGTTCGGCAAAACTAACACTGAAAGGAGAAATGATAGGATTTAAAGAGGAGAGGCGGGGTCGCAAAGAATGAGACGGGTGTCGGCGAGTGACTGCGACTGGCCGTCGACAAGAGCGGCAGTGGACTGATAACGCGATGTTATGCTAGCAAAACAGGAATAGCACGTGGTGCGCGTCATCATAAGGCGGGGCCAGAGCGCAGCGTGACGCGTTATCGGAGTCAAGTCTCCCTCGTGGAGCAACAGTTCCTACTAAAGCACTGTTTGCGCGCGTCAGTAACGTATGCGAACAGTCGCGGAACAGCAGTGCACGGGGAAACCGGAACACTGAATTTCAATTCTAACGTCAACATCCACTGCCTCCAGATGCTCGTCCAGTCAAACCACGAGATCACACAGAACAGTGTTAATTGTAATTAATTTGAATTTGCTGTTTCGCATTATTCGAGTCATATTTCATGGTTTAAAAAATCACAAAAAATAAACCTTGCATAGAAATTAATTTCAAATGGATTTTTCGAACAACTGCACTTACACTGCTTTTAAAAACGATGGCTCCATTGACTATCGGGGAATGACCAACGCGTGTTCTGTTATGACTGCAACGTTCTTTTATCGTGGAGCAAAAACGAAACTCACTCTTCGCGAGCTCCATTCATAATTTTTTTCTGCGAACCTCGTAAGCTAATAGGTTCCGCTATTTCTGCGAACGGGAACAATGCGTTACTCTTGCGATGAACAGAATTAAAATATGTATATACATACATGCCATATACTCCTCTCGAAAGAAATGATAGCGTTAATACGGCGAATTATTAAATATCGGCGCAAAAAATAAGCCGACTCACTGCAAGTTACACATTACAAGTTAATGAACACCGCATATTGGTTATCAGTCACTGGTATCTCGCAAATCATTTTTAGAATCCGTGCAAGAATCTATACCTCTGGCTGCAAGTCATTACTGACACTACTTTAACAGCGGGGCGAAAATACCGGATACTTTTGCGTCCAACTGTATGTATAATCAAGTTCTACGGAGCATTCTTTCCAAGTCGTGTAATCAATAGTCTGCATACTTAGTGGAGCAAACGCTCGAAGGTTAAATAAAATCAGCAGACATTCCTGCGGTGGTTCCGACTATTCAATACTTGGTGCCGGTAGCAGTCGATGGAGTTGGCAGACCGACTGTCTGTCGTGATGGGACCGACGCAGAGATCTAACGAGGTTAATCCCTCACTCGTGTAACTGGAGAAACTTACTTCTCTAATGCGGCAGGAAAAAGTTGTGCCATTTGTGTAGTCCGATGACAGGCACGCCCCATCGCCCGCGGCCTTTTTTCCTCGTTAAATACACCATTTCCCAAGTGCCTACTCGGAAACCTCAGTCCCGCCAATGAGCAATTGCCGCGGATTATATTGAAGTTTATATACCAGGAATCCCAACTTTAACTCATTCGACGAGACTAATATGCGAAATAAAACTCGAATCGAATATTTGATTGAAATCTCAGATATATTTTTAATACTGCGTGATCCAATCAGCGATAATACAACGCCCAGCTGCCGATTGCATTCCAATCAAGTTATGCTAAAATCATATTGAATCCCGAAACTGAATAGAACAAGGTAACAATGAATTTCAGAATACATATAAATGGCATTGATTAAAACAATATAGTATTATTGCCAAATTAATGAGATAATATTAATAACACGCGGGGGCTACGGAAGATTATTGTTCAACTAAATTGTATTCAATTCCTGACATTTTCCGTGGAAAATCCCTCCCTCGGTTAAGACAAAGTCGGCAAGGCAAGGTGAAGATAAGTAAAAAGAAGTTTAATTAAATTAATTTGCACGTCATTCATTGCGGACACGGTGTACGAGCATCAAACACGAACATACTTCATTACACTCGACTATGCTAGAGCGCTCAGGCACGAGTTCTATTAATTAGAGTGGGCTCCAGATGCATACTATAATAACGAGCGAACGGCACGTTCAATTGGAAATGCATGCATTAAGCATTGCTGCTGTGTGTTTACAGGGCGCATCTCACAAGACCCACGCAATTATCCCAGCAAGTTGGCAGGAAGAGCGCTGGGGAAACATTCAAGCGTATCGGAATGAACGGGCAACAACGGGCAGAAAGAGGATCCTCACACTTCGGTGGCTTCGACGAGCTGAGCGACCAATGCCCGTGGTAAAAGAAGAACCAACCAAACCGGTAAACAGGTCTCGTGAAAAGAAGACTTTCAACAACGATTGTGGATATTTTTAACTATCTACGAAGAAAGTCCATTTTTCCTCACGCCAAACTTCATTTCATGTGACAATGGTGCTTTCTCGTTCTTTTACCAATTTAGCTCTTGCACCTTATTTTGAGCGGAGGCTCCGATTTCGCATTCACTCAATTTAGTTATTTGCATTAACAACGCTGATACTATCAACTTAAATATTAGCAGATCAAGCAGTGCGGGCGCGTTCCTAAGTGTTAGAGTTTAAAAAAACAGGGTTCGAGTTAACATTTGCTATTCACAGTCTGACTAGAGATCCACAAGAATCCCGACCTCCCCCTTACCCCAGTAAGTCTCGACCTTCCATGAGAAGTCCGATGCCTAAGGGGGTGGAATGCAATTTTCCTGGGCTTATTAGGTTAAACAAGCCGAGTTTTGGAAGTGGCTGATTGCGCGGTGTTTGCACGGAACTTCTCGTTCCCTCGGATGGACGTGGGCGAGCGCGACACTCGATTGAATTCGGGAATCGAATTGATGAAACTGGGAATGCTGATAGCGCTGGGTTAGTCAACGAGCAAAAACCAAAGTGCTGTCGAAACGCCGGAATTCGTCGGCCAATTGAAACATCAGAATTCGCGTGGCCGATTGTCCGTCAACTTTCCAGCGAGATGACAACGGCGACAACTCATGATCCAGCGTATCGCAAACCTACGATTCTCTCGCGAGAGTCTATTGTTCGGGTTTTTGCCGATCGCTTCGGTTCACTCAGCAGTCGGTGGTTGTCGATGTGAGTGGAATCGGTGGTTGCGAGCCCACGTGCCACTAACTGGCAATCGTGTGCGGCTGCATTATAAAATTAAGAGTGACTCACGACGGCCCCTGACAATGAGATTCTAAATGCAAGTGGACTCGTTTCGCTCGCCCGTACACCCAGGCCTCGCGGGACAATAATTACCGTCGCCTGCTTAGCATTCGGGTTATTAGCCTCGCCTCGTATTAGAAGACACTATCTTTGATATTATTGGTCGGCAATGTCCCTTATTAGTATCGAAGTGATTGCGCACCATTCACTAACCCAACCACACATGATAAACCGTCGGTCTCCTAGCTTTTCGCATACATGCAAATGCAATGCAGTTCTTTCCGCAAATAGAAATGGTTATTTATCATGTGCAACCTTGGCCACATACTAATCTTTTATACACCTTTACATATACATACGTATATCTTCAATTAATGTCTTTTAACTTCGTTTGCGTTCCATGCCATATGGCGCTGATTCGTATTCGCAGTTTATCTTGTTATCTGGCATAGTTTATATTGTGTATGGCACTGGAAAGCCAATTTGTTGGCTTTAATACTCTTACTAACGACATGTAAACAGCATTATAACATTATCATAGTAAAACTGCAACGAATGCCGTTATATAAAACAATAGTGCACAATCATTGGTTTTCATTCGTCTAAGAGAAAAGTACACGCACACTAAAGTGATTTGCGAAAGGCGAAAATTCCATTACTGAAGGATTTGGATACAAGAAAACTTATTTCGTTTTCTGACATTAAGAATATAAGAAAATCAAAATTACCTTCGCGTATAATAGAATAAAATGATGGTCGAAGGTTGAACCAAGTTGTTTCGAGCTGGTACTGTACGCCAAATGAATATATCGATTGCGAGTAAGGAAATGAGCAGTGACTACTTGATCACTTTGCTTAACGAGTGGGGAACACTCGTACTGTCAATGCGAAGGAGAGCGCGGGACTCGGTCTCAATTTGTCAGAGGGATTTTAAGGAACCGTCGAGGCAGAAGAGCTAAATGGGGAATTCGCACGACACCGAGACTTCTTTTTTCCCTGATGAATCATGAGTGCAGCTATTCAGCCGCCTGCCGACACTTATTCAATGCACCAGACGAATCATATTCACTGTCTCCGTAACCCCTCGTCCCTTATTAATGCTCCTCACAAATATTTCTATACTTATCGGATTCAATGTAACTGCAAGTACAGTAAGAAATCCATTTACCATTCCAAGGGTACATACTCAGCCTAATATAAATGAAAACTGCATCGTTATATAGTTAAAAGTACATTTTTACTATCTTGAGACATTTATTGTTTTGCATTAAACTAATTTATATGTAATTCATGAATCAATTTTTGTATTCTTGCAGGAGTAGAACTTTTCGTAGCAGTTCTGTGAGAAATATGTCAATTCTATTTTAAGTTTTACGTCTTGTACGAAACGCATTATTATTGTAAACCCTGCAGAAAGCGTGATCATTGCACGTACGATTTTACAAGTTTGGAGACAAAACACGTAGTACGGCATTTTGCAAAATCGGTAGTCCGCCTGTATCGCTTCCAGAGGGCGAGCGGAGTCCGCCATGCTTACGAGTGTTAGACGCTAAAATAACCCGCACCTATTACTTTCACCGTGACCTCAATTTACGAAGTGTTATCCCCCATAAAAGTGGTTCTAACATAAATACCGTAAAACCCCGTTCGCGCAAACCAAATCTAATTTAGTATCGCCGATTATTGCTCTCACTGCCGATGAGCCAATAAACACTCATAATCTTTGAATGCACAGGCAATTGAGCCTTCGTCTCAAAAATCCAATTTTCACGAAATTGTTATGAAAAGTATCTACTTGCTGTACGTACTGTACACTCACTCTACTCAGCAAACGGAAATGAAATGCCACAATTCTTCGGCAAACTAATCTCTTTCTTGCAGAATAAAAGGCCGCACGAATGCAGTGACACAGATAGTTCGTATCTGCGAACTATGCATCAATATGCCCAATTGTTATGCGGACAGTGTGCTTTAGAGATATCTCAGGAAAGCTATCGCGATGGAGCACACAACGATTTGCGCATTACGTAATCTATTAAGATGTAAGCCCGTCGATAAAGATCTGCGGCCAAGGACGAAAAGCGCCTCGACAGTAAACACTCCAAAAGATTTTTCCGAAACGGAAACTCCCGGCTTTTGACGATGACGCAATTCCCCTGTTTCGAATCAAGTGCAAATACCGCAGTCTCGGAGCATTGCAACTTTGCTTTTTAGTGATGAAGCAAGAGGACCGAACCCTGCGCTTATTGACGATGAGTCGAATACTTCCCTATCTAACTTTCCTCACAAGATATCACGGTTATGCGTAATTAATAACTTCTGATTAAAATGACGCTGTATCGCGGTAAATTATATCCAACTACATGCGAAACACCTTACACGTGGCGCCCGATTTAGTGTTGTTCGCTACTTGAAAAACATCCATCGAGACAATACGATCATAATAGAATGATGAATTCCTGGATGGCGAGAATTCCTCAAATATGACTTGATGATTCGTTAAACCCACCATGAAATGCGTACGTAGTAATTTATTCCCCGCCGCTCGGCTGTCGTGTGAAATTAATCATATTGTCATTGAGGAGCGTAATCGCGTTCTGATAAATCGGGAGCGCTTGTTTACATTGCGATATTGGTAAGGTTGCGAGACGGGGCTCGTGCAATCTGAATACACCTACGGGGCCGCGCGCGTCTGCGATGCAATAACCACATGGCAAACACCAGAGCCGTCCGTACTTGGGGCCTCCTTAGCATAGATAAAAGATATAAATTTATCAGTGCGCATTACGTCACCGCCACCGCTCGCCAGACATGGACTTTGGTAATAAATAATGCATCGGCGGAGCGCGAAGACGAAGAGGCCTGAGCGACTTCGTCTTCCTTTCCGAACGACTTGAACGGCAGTCCCGCGTGCGTTACTACTTATTGTTTGCAGAAAGATTGAAGCTGCTATGATCGGAAAATTTAGTGGCAAAGTCCTGCACTCTTTCAAATTGAATTTTAAATTGCGCTGCAGTAAGTCTTCGACAGAGCGATGAGTTAATATTGCTTTGGAAAAGTCTTTGTTCCCTAAAAAAACACAATTTCCAAAACACTGGTATATATCACTGATTTAATTCCCTCTGCTTGTAAATATCCCAATGTTTCTAATTATATTAGTATATTGAACAATCTATAATTTAATTGCAACCTTCTGCCAAGCACAATGTCATCATAATAGAGAGAAAGAGAAATGAGAAATTGGGACTTGCAATAACCCAAGAAAAGTATAAGTGTCAGGAGAATTTAGTGCGGTTCGATATGGACTGGGTTGCGATCGACTTCGCACTCGAGTCCTCGAGGAGAGCAGTTGCACATGCATCTGCTGATTTGTCCAGTTGGGACGATCGCGACGTCAATAGTGACGATGACAAATGGCGGGAGCGCTCCGGCTGCATCAGCTGGGACCAGCTGCAAGGCCCCGACTGAAACGTCACATTGAAAGAGCAACCGTTCCCAGAAGCCTAGCCCGGAGAGGTTAGGAATACATCCACGCCACGCCGCGCACTCAACCCTATTTTAACCTGGCTCCATTTTCTCCGAGCGAAGAAAATAGGTCGCAGTTTTAAACGCGATCTATAATTGCTCGCCGCGGAAATGCGCCGGTACGTCGCTGAATTGGACGATGGTAGCTGCCAGTAATAAATTAGGACATCAGCAGACACCCGCACATGTGCATTCGTACCTGGCACGCCTGAATCCCAAGCGCGAGCACAGTCCCACCCAAACAAAAAGATCCGCCGATCTCACAAGGAAATATCATTTCCGCAGCGTCGTCAACCATTTCAATCACAATTAAGTCGAGCATTTAACTCCGCTCGTGAATAGACGTCTAAAGAACCACTCGAATTCCTCCAGCTCAATGATTCATGCAATTTACTTAATTTTCAGTTTCCTTCGCGTCATTGTTTCCTCGCAGGGGAAAGCAGCGAGGGAAACTTTTCACTAGCAGAGAACGATATTGGGCAGAGAATTGAATGGGAGAGTATTGAAAGAAAGAAAACTAGGAGAAAGAGTGTAGAATTTCGCTGGCGTCATGTTGGACGGTAGTTGCTTTCAAACTTCGCCGAAGGGCGATGAAACAGGTAGAGTTTGGCCAAGTGTAGGGTGAGGGTGGGGAGGAGGAATACGAGTAAGAATGGGCGATGTGACTTACCAAGTCGGAGTTCCCCGAAGTTACCACAGCCGATTTTCTTGCCGACGCGGAAATTGGGTCCGACCATGAGGCCGGAGTACGAGGTGAAACTGTGCCTGGAAGAGTGCGCGTTGTATTTGGCGACATTGGTGCTGCACCGTTCGGTGCCTCCCTTCTCGCGCGGCTCCCTGCCTTTCTGCATTATGCTGGTCGCCTGTCCTCCTCGGCAGCGAGGCAACTGACACACACCACCGCCGCTCTCTGTGTTACGCACACCTTGCGATCCTCGGCCTAGGATCGCCCGGTGCTCGCAATGCCCTCCTATCCAACGTGACACACAACAAACCCACTACTGCTTCCGCCGCTCTCGGGGACCTCGGGTCAGTGGTGGCGGGCGGCGATCATCTCGTACCGGCAATCATGCACGTCCATTCTTCCCGTCATTATTCCCTGAGCACGCTCTCCCGCGAACGATCACGGACTCGCGGAGCAGAGGAGAAAGGAGAGAGGAGAGGAGAGGAGGGAGCGGGCGTGCGAGAGAGAAACCGAGAGTAAGGGTAGACGCAGGAGGTCGAAAAAGAAATGGAGCGCGCGCGCGGAGCGAGAGAGAGCGAGCGAGGGAGCGCGAAGGGCAAGGAAAATCCGAGAGGAGAGCGAGAGCGCGGCGAACCTACTCGATTCTCCTCGGATGGCGCGCGGACAGGTGTCACGGTTCGACGCTCTTCGCCGCCGCAGGATCAATCCCCATGCTATCCTAACCTCCCGCGTCACTCCGACAGTTCAGCAAATGTTTACACTGGCCGGACACGGGGCGAGCGGCCTGCTCGCGAAAACACGCGCGAACCACCCAAATTCTCCCACTCCCTCTCCCGCCTTTCCCTCCGGCCACTCTTTCTTCCTTCCACTTTCTTCGGCCGCCGCTGATCGACTCACTCCTTCTCCCTCTCGCTCGTTTTTTCCTCGCCTTATCCCTGCGCCCTGTCTGCCTTGCCTGGCTCACTTCCGTTCACCTTCGCAGACAACACACAGACACGCACTGTCTTTTTCCCCGCTTGCTCGGCTGCCGAGCGAGTGTCTCCAGGCTCCGTTTTCTCCTTCTTTCTTCCTTGGTGTCGGGTGGCCGCGAGCGGAGGAGTGCGCTTCGAGTTCCGTGGGATTTGGATTGGGTCGGGGCAGAGTCGAAGCGAGTCGGCCGTGTCAGCGGTGAGCGGCGAGAGAGTGGGTTGGTTGGTTGGGTCGGAGGTGTTTCTTGTCGTTGGGAGCTGGTGGTTGTCAGAGACGGGGGCTCGCGGTGGTGGTGTCAAGGTGGTTGGACGATCCCATCGGAGAGCGGAGGTGCCGCTGTCGGCCGGCCGGTTGGCCGGGAGGAGGACTGGACAGGACGGAGATGAGGGCTGATTCACTCGGCGCGGCATGCATCGCCGCAGCCTTCTTCCTTCTGCACGGGGAGAGACTCGAGCAGCTCCTCCATTACGAGCGCCGCGTGCGATCGCTCTCGTGCGCGCCTCTCCACCGCCCTAGATTTCACGCTCGCACTCGCTAAGCCCTATATCCTTCCTATCGGCTTTCTCTCTCTCGCTCTCTCTCTCTCTCTGCCTCTCCCTCGACCTCTCCAGCCCTGCACTGCACACTGCACTTTCTCGCCAGCAGATAAACGATATAAAGGCGCGCGCGCGCTATATCCCTCTGCCCTCGCTCGCTGCCTCCGGCCAGTTCTCTCCACTGGCTGACTCGCTCTGGCTGGCTGGCTGGCGTTTCCTCGGCTGGCTACTCGCCGTACGTCGTGTCACCAGGGGAGCCGATCGCCTCCTCGCTCGCTGACTGTGTTGTGCCCACACACACCAGCCTCCGCGATTAGAGAGACTGTACTACGATCACTGGGCTTCCCTTGCACCGCCCAGCCAACAGTGCATGACTTTTCCCTCGGAGCCGATCCCCCAATCCGGCTATCCTTCCTTCCGCCGTACTGTCGAACCGAGGCCACGCACTCGCACGCAACCTCAAAAACTCGAACCGAGTGCGGACAAACCGTCGCGGACAGACTTACGCATCAGCCTCTCGCGCTCGACTCGACGTAAGTGAGTTTGTTACGAGGCCGGCAATGCTGCCAACCCCTTCGACCTCACCGCGAAGCGGTCAGCCCTGCGCGCTCCTAGCAGCGCCATCTTCCTGAGCGGCTTCTTTGAAATGCCCTGCCGCTTTTGTTCCATGTCGACCTCACCCGATGTCTTTGATTCTATCTAGTATTTATTGCTACTGGTAGTAATTTATTTAAGGTTTATTCAAGGTGTTCAATGCACGCGAGTCTCTCTCGCTTAATGTCAGTGTTTCTTGACAACGGACGCTCGCAAGTTTACAAGTTGGGAATGAAGAATGAGTTTTTGAGTCACAAGAGACCATTGGCAAAGCTTGTATTTGTGAGAACCAATAAAATTGTCCTTCTTAAGTATTGTTTTTCTCCGGCAATGAGTGAAACGAATACATATGTACATTTATTCGAGGAATAAATGGAACGAGAATTGCATTTTAAGATCGACGTAGTGAAGTTCCTCGTATCACATATGAAACTGACTTTCAAGATGACAACTGTATAGACCTGGAGGTAATCCCTCCCACAAGATTCCCTCGGGCCGACGTTTCAACCGTTAGAAACTGTCACGAGACACGAGTGTGCGCAATCGCTCGGGAAAGGTAAAAGTTCCACCACTACACATGCTTTTTGCCAACTAGTAGACACCGACGAACTATTGGCGCCGACCTTCCTCTGACGTTGAAATTGCGAAACTACGTTTCCATGGAAACGTAATTCAAAGCGCGAAGCTGCTTCTTTGATACTTGTTGAGTATTTGTAACATTTATTTCGTAGTTATTTTCCGTATTTTGTTATGATGGAGGAACCGGCGAGCCCGAGTGTTCAGCTAGTCCTCAGCATAAAGGAAGGTAAGTTAATCTAATTTTAATTTTGGGCGAACAAATTTGATTACAAAAGTTTTGAAATTCTAAATCGGATTGTGTATTATCTCATTTCTAGATTTAAAGTCATTAGTATCCAGGGTTTTGTTTGTAAACAATTCTATCTGTCATTGTGCACTGGATAGAATGATAGTTTCAATTAACAGTTCAGGTTAATTCAAAATACCTGTCATAACAGCAACCAGTTCATAACTTCATTCAAATCAATCAGACAAAGTGTGCTATTACTGATAAATTGGAAAATGCAAAGAATATTTTCCTAAACATTAGCCTGTCCTATTAACAACAGGGAGAGGATTCCAACAAGTATGGCAACCAACATCTATTGTTGCTACTTTAAACGGACACTGTCTAGAAACTGATGTGCTAGAACCAGATGCAAATCCACAGTATGAAATTGATTTGGTATGGGAGATTGAAAAGAGTAAATTGAGAAAGTAAGTATTTCACTGTCAACTTTTACATTCACACTTCTAATTTATATCTCAAGTCTAGTACTGAGTGCTCGGTGTAACATCATAGGATAAGATCCGGCTTAGCCCCATTGAAGTTGGAATGTTTTGCGCATAAGTCCAATGAAATCAAGGAGAAAATAGGATACCTACTACTGAATGTGAGATCAGCCCAAATTATCTCAAAGCACAGTGGTTATGAAGCAAAAGCTATTTGGCATAAACTAATAGGTTTGAGGAATGATCTGAAAGCTGACAAGCCTGAATTACACCTTTCACTAAGCATCAATGAACAGGATTCTAATATAATGCAAGAGGTATTTGATCACAAAATGTGCATTACATTTCCATGTAAGATCTGTTTAAATGAAGACTGTTGTGTGAAATTATAGCTGAAACAAACACAGGAAAATCATCCGTCATCTCAAGTAGAACAACTTAGTCCAGTTTTACTTCCTGATTTGAGACTAATTCAGCTTGGGCCACTGAGTTCTTGCCAAGAGTTATTTCTATTGAGTGTTACTGCCATATCTGCCACAAATATGGGCCGGTTATTGGCTAAAGGAAATTCAATAGGAGTGAAGGATGAGTTAAACTTTCTCTGTAAAATATTGGAGAACGATGTTTACTTTAAACCATTTCTGGGAGATTGCAACAATAAAATCTTGTTGAATGAAAAAATTGTTGTAAGGATCAGGAGCTCATTGATGGTCCTGCGACAATATCTGTCTCAGAATCCATATTTACCAATGTTTCTGAAGCACAAAGGTGTTCTAATCGGTCAATCAGAAGTTGACCTAAGTCAACTAGTTTCCATCGGTGCTAATCAGGAATTTAATAAGTCCGAGTTTTCTGAAAGCAGTAAAGATTACCGGTGCTTCTTTCATGAAATTGAAATGCCTAGTGACAGCCCAGAAACAGACTCAATGAAACCTTACATTGATTTACAACTGAGATTGCAATACTTGGGAATTAAACCAGACTTAATGACTGATGGTTCAAACTCAGTTCTCAACACTGGTATGGAATCATTCTTAAATGTTCACAAAAATGAGGTATAAATTACTCCATGACATCTGCATACCTCATTATCCATGACAAGATAATTCTGATACCTGCCTTTTATTGCATCCTCAGGCACCAAATGAAATTCATTCTCACAGAAATGCTGCTGGTGACTTTGCAAGCAATAGCAATGGAACTTATTCACCATATTTACCAAATGCAAATCTTGCGGATGGTATAACAAATATGCAGCTATCCAATAACATACTCTACCAGAATAATGGCAATCATTGCAATGGTGTAAAAACTTATAACTGTTATTATTTAAATATCACATTAAACACAATCAAAACACTATTCTCAAAATACGCCGAAGCTAATATTGAAATTTGGTAAGAAGCGCTTATAATTTACGCTACCATTTTTATATCCATATGTAAGTGTTATTTACATTTCATCGCATTTTGATATATCAGGCTTCATCATCCAAAATCCGGAGTCGTTTCAAAATTTTATCAGAGAATGCCGCGTTTATCAGAAAGCATAAAGCTGCAAGATGTTGCATGCAAACTGCAGTTTATTTCATCGGCGGAAGAAATAAAGAATTTATTAGTCACATATCCACCCAAAATTGGTATACATGAATCGGCAGATAATAAATCGTGCGTATCCCAATGTGTAATTGACGTAAAGAAATTATTTTACCAGAACAAGGTAATTGGTAAATAACAAGTTGTGTACGTATACGACAAATGCTTATTCTATTTATTGGAATGGCGCATAATTGTTCCAGCCAGAGTGCCAGTACACAATGACAATATCCAATATGCAACAAACTAGTGTCGCTGAATTAAACATCATTCTGAATCTAGAGAATCAAGGACCGTATTGTGCTATCAACAGAAATGCAGCAAGTATGTTATAAGCGTAAATGCACTATAATACTTTACATCCACATAATTTTAATTCACAAACCGTCTTCTCCAGCGGAAAATTTGGGACCTCCCATATTAGACGAGAGCCTAGTGTACAAAATAGTTGACGAACTCGAGACATGGAAGGATAAACAGAAAGAGATATTTAAGTATGAATTAAAGAAAAAAGAAGAACGTCATTTAAATTTACTGGGTCTTGAGTGGCAAAAACAAAAGGAGAGTTTAGAAGCGAAACTAGCATGTAGCGTTGAGCAATGTAAAATGCTTGCAAGTAGTTTAAATAATGCTACCGAAGATTTGAGGACCCGCAGACTAAAGAGTCTAGAGAAAGAGGCGAGACTTATTAAGGCGAACGAGGATTTGCAGTGGAGGTATGAAACCAAAGTACAAGAACTGAAGGAGTCAATGAGTTCGGTTCAAGAAGAACTTACAGCCAAGGTTTAAAAACTAAATAGTTTCTCAATATGGTAAATGCATTACTTTTTAAAGTTAATAATATCATTTTAGGTAAATACGCTTGAGAAACAAAAAACAAGCTTAGAAGCACAGGTCGAGCCGCTCACCATCGACAATGAGCGATTGAGAGGAATCGTAAAGAAGCAGAGTGAGGAATTGGAAACTTTTCAAAAAGGATCGTTGACACAAGATCAAACAACGAATTTACTGCAAGAATTAAAAGCCTTGGAGGAAAAGGTGCAGGACATCACAGACCGAAAGTCTTTCTTTAAAGAGCAATGGTGCAAAGCAGTCCGTGAAATTCATCGAATGAAGATGGAGACTCAACAGGCTATGCAATTGCAAATAAAAAATAGCAAAAAAGAATTGCAGAATTTAGAGTATGTATCAGGGCCATCTAAAGCTTGTACAGACGCAATATACTCCTGTGTGTTCTCAAATAATGTGTTACTTATAGCCTAGAAGAAATACTTCAAGCAGACACGGCAGAATTAGCAACTGACCGAATCATGCTGAAAGGGATTCAGCGTCAAATCGATGATATGGCACCAAAGCCTCCGTTTAGTACTAATTATTGCCAGAACCTCGGGTTTCCATCTGGTATCACAATCGATGCACCACCAAACAGTAGCAAATCGACATTCAGAATATCCGAGGGCAATGAAGCACGTATACAAAACCTAATAGAAGAACGAGATTCGCTTTTGAATACGGGCAGCTATACATCCGACGATGCGCTTATCGTTAAACTAAATGCGGAAATAAGATCTTTAATGAAATGAATAGCCGAATCCTTTAGAGATAAATATTTATTGCGAGACCCGCGGCATCGTTTCAGAAATATGAATCATCTGATGATCCGGTCTAAATTAGTAAAATACTTTTGTAAAGATATTTTTGTATATGTACATTTATCACTGCAAATACGTCAAATATACATTCTTCAGTCATGCGTGGAATCTGTGAAATTTGTGACGGGAGATAATTGAAATGACGTTGTGATGCGGTTTATTTATTTTCGATGATACACCTATAACTAATATAGAACGCTAATTCTAATGATTAAAAGGCCTCCTTGATGAAGTAAGGAAGAACGGACAAAGGTGCGGTGTAAAATCTTAGCCATTTGGGTCCGTAATGCTTTTGGTTCGTATTTCCGTCTCTCCATGCTCCCCTAGGTAGATACACGTCGCGTGTAATAGCATCTTCTTCAATCACGGGTGCTACCAAAATGTCCTCGCCCAACAGGAATTCTACAAAATGTCAGTAATAATTATACGCATCCCAAAAATTCTTATCGATAATAATCCTTATTGTTATATCTACCGTCGGCAATTTTGTGAGCGATTGGATCTGTTGGATCCACCCACCAAATTGGAGGATTCACAGGGGTTCCTTTCGAGACAGCGTTCTTCATAGCTTTGATAATCTTGGGACTGATTTCAGCATGGAGGTCAGTAAAGTTTTTACTAATGACCACAGTCTAGAGTTCAGGGGAAATAATTATTACATTGAACTACGCAAACTTCAGGCACTGTTAAAGATATATGATAAGTTTTACTTACTTCTTTATCGAAGTCCCACGGTGCGAACGAGTATTGTAACGATGGCATGAAGACAGTAGCTTGCAACCATCGGATGAACAATTCCTTTGATGGGTATTCTGTTGCGTTAAGGTATCCATTGAGGTAACCGTTTCCGCCGATCATATCGGGCAAGACGTGTACGTAACCGTTCAGATTCATTTGCAACAGGGTTGTAATCAACGTGGGAAGACCATTGTTCATTGTCCACTTTGTGTCCTTGTCGATCATCCTGACAAAGTTCGGCAATTCTTGACTGCGCCATCCAACGCGCATTTCGATGCTATTGTCGAAGTTCTTCGACAGAGCATGTACGTAATCGTATGTGAAAATGCCAGGCTGCATATCCAGAGGTCCATTCAAGGATGCGACTTGTGGTAGCCAAGAAACCTCGCCAGCGTCGAATTTGAAACTGTCGATGCCCATCTTCTGCAGAAGCTTCAATCGGCCGACCCACCAAGTCACCGCTTTCTTATTCGTGAAGTCGATTGCTCCCGCGTCAGCACCTAGACAAAAAATCATTATAATCGATTCCCCAATTAAATAATAAAAATTAAATTTCTAGCTAAATTGTTGAAAATGTTCGCGCACCTTGCCACCAGGAAGTGCGAACTTTTCCATCTATACTTTTAACGAAGTAGTTGTTCCTCAATGCCGTAGAGTAGGCAGGCTCGCAACCTTTGTTAATAAACGGATGAATCCACAGAGTAACGCGGAAACCTTTGTTCTTCAAACGTTTCGTGAGATTCTTGACATTCGGGAACTTCTTCGCGTTGAAGACAGCTGATCCATAGCAGGTTTCCCAGTTGTCATCGATTTCCAATTGACTGTTCGGGAATTTATTAGCAGTAATTTCATCGGCAAACTGATTAACAAGTTTCTCGTTAACGTCGGCCTTGTATCTGGCCCATGTCGACCAAATAGGATACTGAATCATCTTGGTATTCGGTATACCCTTGGGTTTCCCAAGATGCGCCTTGACCACGTGCTCGTGTGCCAATCGGGGATTAGGATAAACCCCAAACTCATAGTCCAGCGTGATATTACGGCTGTACCTGTAAGGACTCTTATTCTTGGCGATCAAGCACATGTATCCAGACTTATAATTATTCTGGTCGAGGAACAGTGGAACATGCTCATCCACAAAGAGGTAAGCTCCTTTGCTCGAAAGCCAATAGCGCTCGGTCACTGCCATATTCGAAGGATGCGTCGGGACGTACGGTTCCTCCTCGTAGTACATGTGTTGTATCGGCCAATGTTGGTGCCGCAACTGTGGCCCACCGTACCATTGCACATTTTCATTAAGCTGGTAACAGTCTATTAATTCTGCGTCCGGGTTGCCAATAGTTCGCGAGATATTGACGACTTCCGAGTTAGCACTCATCTGGAAGGTAGCGTAGACCGTTTTACCTTTTTTAACGCGAACGGTATTGAAACCGCCAGTTAAATCCGCGGTGAACGCTTCCTTCGCGGCGCCAGGATTGTTTGTGCGAAGGAAATTGCGCATTATGTCGCCTGAAAATACATGTCATATGTCGAATAATTAAGGGTCAGCCGGTGGAGTCAGCGTATCATTTTTTATGACGATTTAAGTGTAGAAAATATAATTTTTCAAACTTACCCTGCCGCGACTGTATACTGAGTTCGATGTCATTGTTTCTTACTTCTATTACCGCGGTACCACCCTTGATGGGCCGGGTAATCCTAAGTTTAACGTGGTCGACGGCATCGCAGCACAGGAGCAGCGTGAGGAACGCCGCTGCAATTACAGATATCAAGTTTGCAATTTCAAGTTGACATGACTTATGTTACAATTAACGAAGGAGACCGCTCACCGAACTTCAGGATCATCTTGAGTTCGGCTTTCTTCAGGAGACAAAGCGCGAATAAGTATTTCCGCGGGCTGTCTAATCTTATATAGGCTGTCCTACCAAATAGCTCTATTCTTTGCGTACCGACACTTGTCAGTCCACATATTATCTATCATTGAACATTACGATAAGAAAGAAGTTTATCAATTTTTGGAAATCTGATATGCGACCTTTAATACACGTTATTAGCTATGTTTTCGAGTGTAACGAGAGGGATTTGAACTTTCCCGCATTCCTTCCGGCATAAACGGTTACATAATGATGCAAGTTGACAACGTGGCTCGACTGATGCTTTGATATCTTGGGTACAACAACTTCTGATCAGCATGGCAGATAAATTATATTCGATGATACCGAATAGTTCGATGCGGTTTCAACGATGCGGTTTCCTGATAAAAGTGCTACTTCAATTGGCGAATGTTATCAATCAGAAGCAAGTGCTACGGTTTGATCGTCGCAGTGAATAGTCACAAAATCAAACCACAAGGTCGCAGGATTGACGCACAATCGACGATAGGCTTATCGTCAAATTGGATCCGGAAATAAAATCTCCAATGGAGTAATTATTTGAGACATATTTTATGAGCGTGCATACATTTGTTAGTACAACTATGTCCAATGTACAATCTCATGTCGTACTTGGTCTCTACAAATGCATTACGATTTTATCTTGCGGAAATAAGGTAGAATGTCCAAGGGTGCGGGGTAGTTTCTTAGCCACGCGGGTCCATTATGTACTTGTTTTGTATTCTCATCTCTCCATTTCCCGGTTGGCAAGAAGACATCGCGTGAAACCGCATCTTCTTCAACCACTGGCGCTACCAAATAATCCTCGCCCAACATGTACTCTGCAAAACATCATTTTCAATGGTGTATTAATAACTTATTCAAGAAACTCTATTTAATAAAATGATCCGCATTGTTCTATTTACCATCAGCAATTTTGTGTGCGACTGGATGCGTCGGGTCCACCCACCAAACTGGCGGGTTCACAGGGGTTCCTTTCGCGACTGCGTCTTTCATACACTGAATAATGGTAGGAGCTATTTGTGCGTGAAGGTCGGTGAACTTCTTACTGATTCTCACGGTCTGGTGTTAAACAAAAATAATCATTAAATTGTGTTATGTAAATTGCAAAGCCTATACGCAATTAATATAAGGAGAATTGTCTTACTTCATCATCGAAGTCCCAGGGTACGAAAGAGTACTGCAACGATGGCATGAAGACATTAGCCTGCAACCATCTGATGAACAGTTCCTTTGGTGGGTATTCAGTTCCGTTAAGGAATCCATTGAGGTATCCGTTTCCACCGATCATATCGGGCAAAACGTGTACGTAACCGTTCAGATTCATCTGCAAGAGGGTGGTAATCAATGTGGGGATTCCGTTGTTGAGAGTCCATCTTGTGTCCTTGTCAATCATCCTGACGAAGATCGGCAGCTCTTGACTTCGCCATCCGACGCGCACTTCGATGTTGTCATCGAAGTTCTTTGACAAGGCATTGACGTAATCGTATGTTAAAACGCCAGGCTGCAAATCAATAGGTCCTGTCAAGGATGCGACTTGTGGTAGCCAGGAGCCTTCGCCGGCATCGAATTTGAAGCTGTCGATGCCCAATTTTTCCAAAAGCTTCAATCGACCGACCCACCAAGTCACGGCTTTTGGATTCGTGAAGTCTATTGCGGCCGAGTCAACTCCTAGTAAATAAATTAATATAATTAATATAATTATATAAGTACCCCATAATATAATTCATATAAGTACCCCGATTAAAGAATAATTTACGAAGAAACTATAATGCCATTATAAGCGCGTTATTGTTTAGGAACTGTTCGCTCACCTTGCCACCAGGAAGTGTGAACTTTTCCATCTAAATTCTTAACGAAGTAGTTATTTTTCAAGGCAGTAGAATAAGCAGGTTCGCAGCCTTCATTAATGAACGGATGAATCCACAGAGTAACGCGGAAGCCTTTAGCCTTCAGACTTCTCGTAAGTTTTGGAACATCCGGGAACTTCTTTGGATCGAAGACAGCTGAACCATAGCAAGTCTCCCAGTTGTCGTCGATTTCCAGTTGACTGTTCGGGAATTTGTAAGCGACGATTTCGTCGGCGAATTCGTTGATGACTTTTTCGCTAACATTCACCTTGTATCTAGCCCACGTTGACCATATAGGGTACTGGACCATCCTACTATTCGGAATACCCTTCGGTTTCTTAAGGTGGGCCCCGACTACGTGTTCGTGTGCCAATCGGGGATTGTGGTAAACTCCAAATTCGTAGTTCAATGAGATGACGTTCCTCTCCCTGTACGGCTTCTTGTTCTTGGCGACGAAGCACATGTAGCCAGGTTTACGATTATTCTGGTCGAGGAAGAGTGGGACTCGCTCATCCACGTAGAGGTATATTCCTTTACTGGAGAGCCAGTAACGCTCGGACACAGCCATGTTCACAGGATGTGTTGGGACGTAAGGTTCCTCCTCGAAGTACATGTGTTGTATCGGCCAATGCTGGTATCGCAATTGTGGCCCACCGTACCACTCCACTCCATCAACAAGCTCGTAACAGTCGACCAATTCTGCGTTAGGGTTGCTGATGCTCCGCGAGATCTTGACCACTTTCGAGGACGCACTTATTTCCAGGGTGGCGTAAGTCACTGTGCCGCTTTTCACGCAGACCTTGTTCAGGCCGCAATTGTCATCAAGAGACAGAGGTTTCTTCTCAACGCCGGGATTTTTAGTGTAAATAGTGTTCCGCATACTTACGCCTACGAATTCATTCATACAACTGTGATAAAATGCGGTAGCCAGACAGCCGAGTATGTTTCTCCTAACTTATGATTTTTTGATCGACACAAAACTTTGATTTTGAGAACAGAGAATAATTACAACACCGTCCAATCATTCTTTTTCTTCAATGAGCCAAACACAAGAGTTTGTTCTCTCATTTGTTTCGAATCGAAGAAGCTTTGACTAGTAAATTTTCCAGACTCACCGGTCGCAGAGATTGTTAAATCGACGACATTCTGCCTCGCTTCGATGGTGAGGGTAGCACCCAGCATAGACCGCGTAATTTTCGTCGCAGCGAATGCATCGCTGCACAAGAGCAGCGTGACGAACGCCGCTGGAAAGGCAAACATCGCACTTACAGTGTTAAGTTTGCGCGTCAACTGCAATGTGCTTGATGATTTGTGTTGCATTTAATGACATTGACCACTCACCAATCCGCAGCATCGTCTTGAGTTTGTTTACGTCCGGTGCACAAAGCGCGAATCGCTATTTCTCTGGGCTGCCTAGCGCTATATAGTCGGCGTTAACAAACCTCCCTATTCTTCCGATGCCGATAGCCGTAAAGATTTTTGAAAAAGTGATATCCGACCTATCGCAATGCTGTTGCCCCACAAGGTGATAGTTTCGCACTTTTCTCTTGCACTGCACGATAACAGGATGCTTGCGAAAGGGACATTTATAATCGCACAAAAACACCATGGCGATTTAACCTTGCGTTAATCTACTTTTATAAACTTGGGGGGATCTTCTTTTTAGTAGACTGGTTGGAATTCACTCAGACCATATTGGTATTTTCCAATCGCGTCAGTTATTCGAATATCATGCAAAAATTGCAGATTTAATTTTTTCCGCGACTTTTAATAATTCATTGTTCATAAATAATATAGGAAATGCAATCCTGTCTGTTTACGCCTATCGTAGAAAGTCAAATCAATACCTCGTCATGTTTTCAACTGTACATCGTCGGAAAGATTTCATTCTTTTCATTACTCACATCAGCATCATTATGTGCATGCTCAATTTTATTATCGTACAAGTTAGCAATGCAGCGAATTAATTGAATGCACCGATCTTTCAGTGAAGCAACTTCTCGCCAAGGTGAGAGATAAGTCATGTCCGATGCTATCCCGTGGTACAACACTGTTTCGAGCATCGTTTCTTCGGTTTCTGAGGATATTGATAGACGATAAGAATGCCACTTTTATCGAACGTTATCAATTAGAGGTGAGAGTCGTTGCTTCATAGACCTAGCAAATTTTCCGTTATTTGCTGGGAAAATTTCGCTAGAAGAGTATGAAAATCTTCTTCCGTTACTGGTAATCAACGCTTGAACATGATATAGTTTCATGCGCAAGGATAAGAAAAATACGATCGATATGAGTTATCTTGTTATTGTTTAATCAAAAAATTCGTAACAAATCGATGAGATATCCTAATACAGACTTCCTCAAAAGTTACAAGTAGTATACAGGGAAATAAAACGTGCGGGAAGAAACTATGCTATGCCAAGTATCGGCGAACCTTCAGTGCCGTACAGCAAAACTATAAATATTGGACTTGGGCCGCTCAGATGGAGTTCCTGACGCCACACGTGACTGCCAGGCAGTGAGTAATTCATGAATTGGCTCTTGCATTCGATGACGCTGCCGCTACCGTAAGAGTTTCAAGGAGGACAAATTTGTCATAAGCGCATTGCGTAACGATAAAATAGACACTGATCTTTCTGCGATTAATTGTCCCGATTTGCAGAACGCAACGGCTGCTTTGTTCTTTTCTATCACTTGTGGGTGGATCGACCTATCGCGTTGTCGGCAAGGTGTCTAGTATTTAAATTTTAAATTAGGCAGACGCGCGATGATAGTATTGCGGTGCTCGAACCGCACGTACGCTCGCATGAAGTTTAAGAAAGTGTTGACAGGGTCCCCAGAGCGGAAGTTTTATACGTCGCAGTGAATAGTATCAAAATCAAACTATAAAGTCGCAGGATTGGGAATGGAATTTAATTTTGAACTCGGTTAACGCACAATTGACGATAGACTTATCGTAAAATTGGACTAGGAAATAAAATTTTAAATAGAGTCATTATTTGAGACATATTTTATGTGTGTGCATACATTTAGTAGTATAAGTATACGTCAATGTACAACAATCTCGAGTCATAATTGGTGTCCACAAATGCATCAAGTCAGTATTTTTTGGAAATAAGGCAGAATGTCCAAGGGTGCCGGGTAATTTCTTAGCCATGTGGGTCCATTATGTATTTGTTTCGTATTCTCATCTCTCCACCTCCCGCTTGGCAAGAAGACATCGCGTGAAACTGCATCTTCTTCAATCACTGGCGCTACCAGTATCTGCTCGCCCAACATGAACTCTGCAAAAAATCATTTCCAATGATATTAATAACTTATTTCAGAAATGCTATGCTATAAAAGAATCCGTATTGTTATATCTACCGTCAGCAATTTTGTGTGCGACTGGATGCGTCGGGTCCACCCACCAAACTGGCGGGTTCACAGGGGTTCCTTTCGTGACGGCGTCGATCATACACTGAATAATCGTAGGTGCAACTGCCGCGTGGAGGTCGGTGAACTTCTTACTGATTCTCACGGTCTGGTGTTAAGCAGAAACAATCATTAAATTATGTTATGTAAATTGCAAAGCCTATACGCAATGAATATAAGGAGAATTGTCTTACTTCATCATCGAAGTCCCAGGGTACGAAGGAATACTGCATCGATGGCATGAAGACATTAACTTGGAGCCATCTGATGAACAGTTCCTTTGGTGGATATACAGTTCCGTTAAGGAATCCATTTAGATACCCATTTCCGCCGATCATATCAGGCAAAACGTGTACGTAACCGTTCAAATTCATTTGCAAGAGGGTTGTAATCAACGTAGGAAGGCCATTGCTCATAGTCCACTTTGTGTCCTTGTCGCTCATCCTAACGAAGTTCGGCAGTTCTTGACTTCTCCATCCAACGCGCGTTTCGATGGTGTTGCCGAAGTTCTCCGACAAGGCAGTCACATAATCATGTGTGAAAATGCCCGGTTGCATATCAAGAGGTCCTGATAAGGATGGGATTTGTGGTAGCAAGGAAGACTCACCGGCATCGAATTTGAAGCTGTCGATGCCCAACCTCTTCAAACTTTTTAATCGGCCAACCCACCAATGCACCGCTTCCGGATTCGTGAAGTCGACTGCGGCCGAGTCGACACCTATTAAATCGAATTAATATAATTAATACATAAATCAAATAATGAGTGGTGAAGGAACTATAATGTCACTATAAACGCTCCAAAGCAAAAGTAACACTGGGCGTGTTTAGAAATTTGTTTGAAAATGTTCGCGCACCTTGCCACCAGGAGGTGTGTACTTTTCCATCTATACTTTTAACAAAGTATTTATTGTGCAACGCAATAGAGTAGGTTGGGGAGCAGCCTTCGTTGATAAACGGATGAACCCACAGAGTAACGCGGAAGCCTTTAGCCTTCAGAATTCTCATGAGTTTTGGAACATCCGGGAACTTCCTCCGATCGAAGATAGCTGAACCATAGCAGGTCTCCCAGTTGTCATCAATTTCCAGTTGACTGTTCGGGAATTTGTGAGCAATGATTTCGTCGGCGAATTCGTTGATGACTTTTTCGCTAACATTCACCTTGTATCTAGCCCACGTTGACCATATAGGGTACTGGACCATCCTGCTATTCGGAATACCGTTCGGTGTCTTAAGGTGGGCCCTGACTACGTGTTCGTGTGCCAATCGGGGATTAGCATAAACTCCAAACTCGTAGTTCATCGAGATGACGTTTCTCTCCCTGTACGGCTTCTTGTTCTTGGCGATGAAGCACATGTAGCCTGCTTTGCGATTATTCTGGTCGAGGAACAGTGGGGCTCGCTCATCCACGTAGAGGTATATTCCGTTGCTGGAGAGCCAGTAACGCTCGGATTCGCACATGTTTAGATAATGCGTCGGGATGTACGCTTCCTCGTCGAAGTAGTTATGTTGTATCGGCCAATGTTGCTGCCGCAACTGTGGCCCACCGTACCATTGCACCCCATCAGCAAGCTCGTAACAGTCGACCAATTCTGCATTAGGGTTGCTGACGCTCCGCGAGATGTTCACCACTTCCGAGGACGCACTTATTCCCAGGGTGGCGTAAGTCACTGTGCCGCTTTTTACGCAGACCTTGTTCAAGCCGCAATTGTCATCAAGAGACAAAGGTTTCTTCTCAACGCCGGGATTTTTCGTATAAAGAGTGTTCCGCATACTTACGCCTGCAAATTCATTCGTAATTAATTGTTAAAAATAAGTTTTGAAATAAAATATGAATTACCAGTCCCAGAGATTGTTAAATCGACGAAATTCTGTCTCGCTTCTATGGTGAGGGTAGCACCCCGCATGGGACGAGTAATCATCGTCGCAGCGAATGCATCGCTGCACAAGAGCACCGTTACGAACGCCGCTGAAAAGGCAAACATCTTGGTTACGGTCTTAAGTTTGCGTGTCTATTGCAGTGCGCTTTATGATTTGTGTTGCATTTAATGATGATGACTACTCACCAATCGGCAGTATCATTTTGAGCTTATCTTCGTTCGGTGCATAAAACACGAATCCCTATTTCCCTGGACTGCCTTGTGTTATATAGCCTACGCTAACTTCTGAGGAGATAGATAGACGGAAAGAAAACCATTTCCTATCTAACGTTATCCATTACAGATAACAGTCACTTCCCCATAAAGCTAGAGAGTTTCCAAATTCGTTAGAAAGCTTTTTGCAACAATGATATGAAAATCTCCATTCCATTACAGGTAATCAACACTCGAACATATAACATATAGTTTCATACAAGCCAAAGAAAAACACGATCGATATGATTTATCTTGATATTGTTTAATCAAAAGATTGGTAACAAATCGATGAGATATATCCTAATACAGATCTTGTCAAGAGTTGCAAGTAGTACACTGAAAACTATAAATACTAGGTTATTGCACCACCGGCAGCAATTCGCATAAAGTATCATAGAAGACCATATGAAAGTACTCAAAGTGTTAAGTATAATAAGCAAGGGGTTGATGGTGATCAAGTAGTGGTGGATGTGGGCGCAGGCAACAGAGCTGCCGGCCCTGGGACGGATGACCGCATGCGGGCCAAACTGACGCCTCGCAACCAATTTACCGCATCCGGTCGACGCAGTTCCGTTGGCTGGTGCGGCCTGGTCACTCCGGTTCGAGAGTGTGCACGTTGTGTCGCGCCGCGGCTGTGTGATCATGACGACCGAGAACGAGAAATTGATCGATCTAGTCAAGGGCTATCCGATCCTCTATGACATAAAGAACAAGGAATACAAAGACCTCATGAAAAAGACCGAGGCCTGGAACGACATTGCGGCGCAAATGAATATGCAAAACGGTAAAGCGTGCCGGCGTAATGGAGAAGAATATTTGTTCAGTCGGGCAGCCTTCTAGCGCGGTGAAGACGAAAACATCGCGTGCGTGCTTGCACTGATCAGTACCGCATACCGCGCGACTAGCGGCATTAGCTCAACTTTATTATAAGTTTTCTTCGTGTTCTCCCGCGTAGAAACTTGCAGAACAAGGAAATTGTACATATGTATTTGCGAATGGATAAACATTACATCTCGTTGTTTAAACATTTTTTCAGGAGCAGTACCGAAAAATAAATGGAGACACCTCCGGGACAGCTATGCCAAGTATCTGCGAACCTTTACCAATCCTTCAGTGCCGTACAGCAAAAAGTATAAACATTGGACTTGGGCAACTCAGATGGAGTTCCTGAAGCCACACGTGACTACCAGGCAGTGAGTATTATTAATGAATTGGCCCTTGCAATTCGGTGCCACTGTCGCTACCATAAGATGAGTTTCAACGATGGCACGGTTTATCATAAGCGCATTCCGTAACGATAGCATAGATATAGATCTTTTCGCGATTAATTGTCCCGATATGCAGAGAGCAAGTGCCACTTATTCTTTTCCGGCACTTGTAGATAGGTCGTCTTATCCGCAGTCGGCCAGGTGTCTAGTAGAACTGCACGTATGCCTGCGTGAAGTTTAATAAATTGTTGACACGTTCCCCAGAGCGGACGTGAATTCTCCGAGTAATCACTCGGAGAGCGACACGGAAACGAAAATAAAAGTCGAGCCGCCGCTGGAAGACCTCGTGGAGTATTACGAGGACTGGCACACCGAGATAATAACATCACTGGCGAAGCCAAGGAAACCGCAGCAAAATACCAACAACTCTCCCGGCGAATCGATCGAGTACTTGTCGGCGGGAAAACTGCGGAAATCCATGGACGCTATTGACCTGTTGTTCCTAAGTTACGCACAAACATTAAAAACGTTTTCCTCGCGGAGGCAAGCAGCTGTGAAGCTGCAAATCGCGCAGATTATAAATAACGCGGAAATGGCGCAGGTGGAGGAACGGGAGGAACGGGAGGAACGGGACCCTTTACAGTTTCCCTCAATGCCCTCGCCTTCATCTTAGTGTTTATTGACCCAATTTTATCAGTCCAGTGGACTATTGTTATACTGTTACGGTAATAAGATTTGAATATTTAACATATTTAATTCTTCTGTAAGTGAAATGAACTTTTGAAATAATCTAATTTCTTACGTTACATGAAACATTGAAAGTCACATTGAAGCAACGAAGCGGTAATAATAATGGGTACATTTATTATTATACATTTAGATATTTACAGTAAGAATTACAATATTACGGCGCGATTCAAAATATGATGATCTTTGTCGGTGAAAAAAGTTACGCTTTATGCTAACTTAAGTTTAATTTCGTCGAAGTCACAGCAACAGACGATACTACACCTTTACCAAGGATGTAAAAGTCTTTAATCAGCATCTCGGCATTTAGAACAAGCTTACCGCTACTATCATATTTCCTACAACTTATGTTTTGTACTTTGAATTCCTTTGGCTCCAATGCTGAAGGTTTTAATAGAACTGCTATAACGTTGCCGCCGTACGTATCATGGAAGAATAATGCAAACTCGTCGTAACTCTTCTGTGAAAACAAATAGGACAAAATATACATATGTATTACAACTTTTTACTTTCGTAAAAAAATTGTTTAAACTATAGGTTTGTTGTGCTTACCCTCAGGTCTTTCAGGTAAGATTGCACCGGGTCAAAGTCAAGTATTGGTATTTTCTGTTTCTTTCTATCTATGTAGGAAGCTATACTTAAAGTTGGATAAACTTCAGGAAGGTCAACTGCCTGCAGCTTTCTGGCAATCATTGAAGATTGTAGATGTATGAGACAATCGTATTCGGAGAATGGTGGTCGGAACATTGACTTTATATCCAGTATTGCACCGGAGTATAGTTCCTGCTCATAGATTTTCAGCGATGCTTTCGCCAGTGCGCTGATACGATTCAAAATCATGGCGCTCGGGGCTTCCTTCGTCCAAATAGAATTGTGTTGATCGCTTGGCGTAGATATGAAGAGCGGTGGTAAAGTACTTCGCGATGACCCAAATAGTGTTTCCACAGCAACGATTTCTTCTTCTACAAATCACCAATTCGTTTACATATATCCATTTGATGGTTCCGTGGTAATTTCATAAACTTACTCGACATTTCATTGTTAAAGTTAACAATAATCGGATCCGTATTCCAATGGCCCCTGGCGAAGATATCTAATAATCTCAGAAATGCTACTTGAGGCATTTGTGGCGATTTATATGGTGCAGGTGCTAAATACATAGATGCTACTAATAATTCGACAGCTACATCTGGTATATGCCAGTTGTCTAGCAACTGAGCCGAGAGCCAACGTTTGGTTAAACAGCACGCGGCACCAAAGGATGGCTGCTGAGAATGTAATCTGAAAAATTAATTATTCAAATTTCAGATTTCCGAGGGTTATATCTCATATGTTAGAATCTCAATTAGTAATCTATTTACCCGTGTAACGCACTGTTCAGCTTTGGTAAGTCGAAAAGCTTCCTTTCTAATTCGAGTGATTCTTCATTATCTCTATATTTGGTGACACCTTGTTCGTCAACCTCTTGTTTAAGTAGCGCTATTTCTTTTTGATGGGCCACCCGCAATCGAAACACGAAACCATCCTGATAGTAGATATTGAGTTAATTCTAAAGCGACAGTGTGATAACACTCTTATAAGTCTGCAATAATTACCTTCATTACGTCAACATAAGAGTAATTCCCAACTGCTTTTAATGAATATTGTGCCCTCAGACGTTCGGCTATTTGTATGTGAAAAGCAGCTTTCGTTTTCCTCACTGCCTCAAGCTCATCTGGCCATTTCCCACTGGTTGACAATTGTAAGCACACTTCCAATGACGGCGTATAATATGGAACTGTGATAATAGTTCCGGCAAGCTGTAAGTATTTCTCTCCATCTTTCATGGTGCCCCTCGCTGGCCAAAGATTTGTAGCAATGGGTGGGAACACATCGGTGTATCGGAAAACCGCACTGGACCCCTGAACTCCGTGAATTGAGAGTGGTATGTCTGTAAGAGACATTAGTTCCTTCTCCAAAGCATCAAACGTCTTGATAACTTTTAAAGTAGCTTCCTCTCCAGTACCGTAGGAAAGGTTTTCGATTTCAACCTACAAAAACACATTGTAAGATATGGCATAGGTGCGGAAGCTGCATGATTTAATTCTACACGCCCACATACCTTTCTCAACTTCAGTACAGCTTCAATCTGATCTGCGACATAATTGAAACAATCTCGACCCAGCTGGAGTTTCCTGTGTAATAGGAATACGACGATGTTCTTGCAAATGATTCGTCTGCCGGAGAGCGTTTTACTCCTGGACCAGACCACAGCCTCCCGAATCGATCCGTCTTGAAACCGACGTAGGTTTGATTTATTTAACCAAAAGCTCCTGAATTTAGCGGCCTGTTGAATAATATAGTTATATAGAAGCGTAAGAAAATGTTTTCGTTTTTTGATTTTTGATTTACCTCTGGCAAATTTGCTTCAGGGCCTTTGTCGACGACACTAAAGCAATTCTCAGGATTTAGTTCTAGTCCTATGAATATAGGAGAATGTTGATTTATGCCTTTATCATCTGCACAGGTCCATTCTGTATAATCCACGGGTAATATGCAAATCCGATTCACTCTATTAGTTAACCCTTCTTTGAGCATATCATAGATAGCTTTAATTGCTAGAGCGCGTTTATTCGGCCCGTAATTAAGTCTCTCAGTTCTACTTGCAGTTTCAGCTATCTTGTTTAGCTCAGCGGTCCCTTTAATGCTGTAGTTGAAAGACTCACATTAAATTGGAGTACATTTAAACAGATATGACCTTTGTTGCATTACATACCATATTAGGTGGTCAAAAGCTTTGTAAAACGGAACTTTTCTCATGAAGAGCGATTGGAAGCTATCGGCATGCGCGCTTTCTAGATGTTCCAGGCAGACTTCCGCCTCCCTCTGTATCCAAGAAAAAGTGGCTTTGGTGATATATGCAGCAATGTTGTGATAGCCAGTCCCATCAAGGAACACACAGTCATAATATTTCTTGTACTCTTCCACTTTATCCAAATTATCATTGCTCATCGTTATCCCAGTTTCTGACCAACTAACGTGAGCTGTAATAAAAATCTGCTCATTAACTATATCTAACATACTGATCGGTAAGAATCTAAAGCCTCACCTAAATGATTCCACACATTTCTCACTATTTGGTAGCTGCTCATAAATGTATTTAACTTTTTAATCGACAGCAAATAGAAGACTAACATTGTTATAATGTGTCCACTGATTCCCTCATAGCCTTTTATTAATTCACGTTGTATTAGCCATATTTTCAGTAGGATTACACCGTCTCTAACATTTGGATAATCTTTGACTATTTTAACACATTCCATGTTTGTCTTTAGCATAACCAAATCACGAAGTACAATGGAATTATAGTGTGGTGTTGGTGACAAGCCATCTGAAATTAATAATGGAGGGTAGACATTTTCAGAATGATTGAATGTATAATGAAGATTGTGATTTAAGGCAAATCATCCATACCAGCGGGGTCAGTATCACTATAATACCATTCGGCTCTAACATTATTTTTTTCAGGTGAAAATCTGTTCAACTTGAAACTAGTTTCTTCTGCGGACACGTGCAAATGTACAGTGACCTTCGTGCCTAATTTACCGCTTGGTATAATCTTCAGCATTGGACGCAAATTATCGCCAATGAACTCTTTGCTCTCTACGATATCATTTGGAATATTTGAAGCAATGTATGCCAAGTAGATAGCCTTCTTCCTTAAGTACCTATAATTTTGGTAATCATATTTTTGAAAGGCTTGGGTCGGCATTTCTACCATTACATCAATGGTAATAGAAGGTCCTACTGTCGCATCAAAAGAATAAGAGCCAACTGTTTGGATGTTTGATGGTTTTAGGAACCTGAATGTTGCCTTTGTTTCTTCTGACAAATCAGGAATGGGAATATGAACACCCAAATCCTCATTCAATTCTGCCATATCTTCTGTGATCTAAAGATAATAGTAAGATTTTACTTATAACTCAATAAATTCATTATTTGTAATTGCAAGATCATACCTTTTGGGGTTCAGTTTCTTCAATCGCCTCTATACTATTCTTTAGTTTGGCGAACCAAGTATCAAATTGTTTCTTATACTTGTCCTTGATTTTAATTTCATTCAACATTTCTTCAATCTGCAGCCTGAATAAATTTGAGTGGAACAGATTTTCTGTTTCCTTGAGTTGATTTAGCTCCTCTACAGTGGGAGCTTTATAGAAATCAGTTCCCAACTTCTTCTTCTTCTTTGGTGCTTCGTCTGTAATGTCATCTGTGACTTTTCGTCTTTTCTTTTCAAACCCTGTATCTGGTCCTCCTTCTTCAAAACTATCGTCCATTCCTTCCTCATTTTCATCATTTCCGCTCGCATAGTCCTCTTCATCCTCAGAAAACTGTTGATCCAAGTCACCCGCAATATGCTTCTTCTTCATCTTCAATTACAATCAACCATCAATCCAAATTCATAAATACCAAATTTTTTCAATGAAATTGTTGTGATATCTTCAAATGTATGTATAAATTAACATAATTCACTGAGTTTAAGTATTTGAGGGTTGATACAGGGCCAACTATTTCGAAATTAGAAGACTTCAATTGATAAATACTCGATATACAGCAGCTTTTTTAAGGTTATATTATATGCAAGAACTAAGTATCATCTACGACTTGGCGATTTTATTTGATTCCACGTACCTTGGACGGCATTTCGTATTCGTCCTTTTTCCCCACGTCTGACTGCGTGGCTAAATCTTGCACAATTAAAAGATATTGTCCACAAACACTAAAAGCATCAGGCCCACTTTATTTTCACGTGTTCTCTATTTACTACCGGTTCCCAGGACAGCAAGGTAGACAGGGACCCACGTGGTTGACTTTCAGCAAAGCGCGTCCAGCAGTTCCACTCAATTTCACCTAGGTGGAAATGCATGGCCTATTCCGTCCCTCATCCGTGGTCCCAGTTACCGACAGTCGGTAAGTAGTTAGAACTCTCAGCGTTCACCGTTAGTTTCCCTTCACGGATCGCCATGGTGCGAGATCAATAAGCCGAAAGGGTTTCGTCACGGGACGAAATTCAGAGGGTCAAGCGCTCGGCGTATGAGTTTGGTGCGTGGTGGCTGCTGTCTCGATCGCTGCACCGTATACATAGAGCGGGCAGTGTTGGTGCGCGTCGTGTGTCTGGTTGCAGCGTGGTTAAGGTAGGCCGCAGCAGCAGCCAGCAGCAGCAGCGTGCGACGAGTAGGAGAAGGAGAAGCGAGGGCAGCAGGATGACGAGGGCCAGTGCGTCGACGTGAAGCGAAGCTCATCCTGGATCGTGGCGAGGACGGTGCTGTCGCGCGACACAACAAATGACCGTGGAGCCGCGTCGCTACGAAATGTCAGCCGTCTGATCAGTGAGCGGTGGACCTTTAACCCCCGCTCTACGCTCTACGACGCGAATCGGCCTGCGCCCCAGCGGGAGAGTCCCACGCGTACGCGCCTCCACTGACACACGGCCAACTGCAACCTCGTGTCGCGACTCGCGACCAGAGCACCACCAGCAGACATGTCAGCCCAGTGAATTTCCCAGCCGGAGCCCAGTGTGTGCGTGCGTGTCCTCAGAGAGACCGAGAGATAACCTCGCGCGAACGTCGCACGTCCAGTTGAGGGGAGATTCGGCCGGGAAGAGCGCGCGCGACCTGCCTGTCTTTACCAGAGCGGAGTGCGTCCGAGCGAGCCTTCCAAGATGAGCTCCGTTTGGAAACGCTTGCAGCGAGTGAACAAGCGGGCTGCCAAGTTCCAGTTCACCGTATCCTATCACGAAGTCACCCTCGAGACCACCACCAAATGGTAAGAGGCCTCTCTCCAGACCTATCTCACCAGGACAACTTCCTTTCGCTTTTACTCGAGCGGCCTCCTCGCTTTACGGCGTAGTCGCCCTGCCTCTGACGTTTGACAGCTCCGACGGGGTATTATGTGGTCCGCTATTTTTGTGAATACGTCACGAGCCGCCGATGTGAGAGGCGCTACGCCACTCCGCGCGAGTGTTGTCTCGAAGGATTTTCGCCTGTTATGCAGAGCCCAGCGAGGTGAAATGCCTGACACGCCGCCAGACCATTCACAATGCTTATGGATTTACTTTTAGTTATTTCCTTTGACTCGGGCATTTAGTCCCTTTTCGGACAATTGGATCGCGGAGATCGTGAGGAGGAACCGCGGAAGGTTTGCCGCTGGTTTATTTGGTATTAAAGGTGAACGCCTTGGGTTTATTGATAGGCGCGAACTGATAGTCGTCTGGGCAAGCGATAGCCGAGAGACGACGGGGAAAAATACCAAGTATGCATTCTGCTGTTACGTCAAGTCGATGTCGAAAAAAGTGATACAATATAGGCTAGTTGCAAGTCACGAGATATTTGCGTATTACAAGTTCATTCTACTGTAACTTGAGACAGTGGCTTTGTTTTAATCATTTGATCGCTTTATTTTAGTCTGACCTGCAGTGGTGTCTTTTCGCGGTAAAGAATAAGTAACTTGGAATTAGTCGAGTAATGTAAACAGGTGTTTCGGAAATGCGTTCGATATCAAATCCTTTCATTTATCTCTTATCATTCGTAATACAACAAAGTGACATAGAAAACTGATTTTCCACACAAGTTATATTTTAAGCTCAGCGATTTTTGTAATGTGGGCAGCGCGGAAAATAGAAAATATTCTACGATAAAGAAAATAGGGTTTCCTTCCTATCGAGCCTGCAGCCGCTGAGTAAGCAAACTTCCTGTGGTTCGATAAACTGATAATTCTTGGCGCGAACGCAAACTCCAGCGCTTTCCAGCCTGATATAAAAAAGCGTTACAGTCGATACGGAATTCTTTTCTCACCCAGAAGTAAAGCAAAGTGGTTTGCCTTTCGAAGAAATGCGTTCGTCGGGCGAAAGATTATTTGTCGCAAGCGCTCGTCTCCCGCGTGTTTCTATTTCGATGTTCGGTGTTTTGTAATCTGGCACGTGCAACGCTAAAGCTTCCCGCGAATTGCACTGTTCATTGTTTTGCTTTGCGCGTGCGAGATATTTCTCGTAATAACGAATGCGATCTCGAACTTTGCGCGAATCAGTGCGTATCCGTTCGGACTACGAGACCCTTTTTTGCGGAAATCTTTTGTGATATGGCACGAACATAATATCGCAAAAGTAATTCTTGTTATATTTTTAATAAAGTTTTTATATTTCGTACAATGTTAAAACTTAATAAAACTTAATTCCCCTACGCTTTATATTTTCCGCACTGTTGGTCGACATTATGGAGGTGCACGAACCTAAATACATTCAAAATAATTCATACATGGAAATGGAACGCAAAGATACATCTAATGGAGTTTCGAGTAGTTTGCTTTGTGTGAAAAACCGATCCAAGGGTCGCATAAGTTTGTAAAAATAGCTTTCAGCATACCGACCGTTTTATAGCCCCGAATTTGTTGGTCCGAAAACTTATTTAAACACAAACTCCGAATCTGCGACACGTGGCGCCAGACAATACTCTAGCAACGAAAATAAAATATTCGAGGTGATTTAAGAAATAGTTCAAGACTTAATATTTATAGATATCTCAAGGTACAAGTCTGCCCACAAAGAGATATAGAAGGCGAGTGGCTGGCTACGCTAATTGAGCTCTCGTAGCTCTCGAGAGATGAGGCTTCCTATTGCCATTTATACACAAACCCCTCTCGGACACGCAATTAAACTAAAAGCGTCTGTTGCCTCGCGTAGGAAACCGAACAAATTGAGTGTTGTCTGGACAAGACGTAGCCGGCGAGTGAGCACCGACCCACTCGATTGGGAGCCGAATTTAGGCGATCCCCTCAAAGGAGTAATCA
This sequence comes from Crossocerus cetratus, assembly GCA_963675795.1. Classification (NCBI taxonomy): domain Eukaryota; kingdom Metazoa; phylum Arthropoda; class Insecta; order Hymenoptera; family Crabronidae; genus Crossocerus; species Crossocerus cetratus. The sequence goes on along the minus strand of OY776670.1, from coordinate 7,086,063 downwards.
GCTGGCCCGTCCCCGACAACCACACGGTCTCCGTGACACTCTTCAAGGATCCGAGGACGCACGAGCTCGAGGACAAAGATTGGACCTTCGTGATCGAAGATGTAAGGAAAGGGATTCCGAGTATCCGAGGACTCGCTCTCGCTGGCCCAGCCAATTAATCTCCACCATTAAAACAGGTCTCGCAAACGGGGAAAAGGAGGCACGTAGCCGCCGCTAACATAAACATGAAGAAGTACGCCAGCCTGGAATCTAGTCAGCAGCAACTTAAATTAGAAATGAAGCCGACGTCGAAGAAGATTGTCAGCGCCTCGCTAGAATGCACTTTATCCTGCGTCTTCCTGCGGGAGGGCAAAGCCACGTGAGTCCTGCGAGAGCATATGGTTTAGCTTGAATTTCGTTGAAGCCAGACCCTCTAGAGCCGAGTCTGTACAATGTGCCGCTTCTTCTATCCAGGGACGAGGACATGCAGAGTATGGCGAGCTTAATGTCAGTCAATAATAATAGCGACATAGCACCGTTAGACGATTTTGATAACGAAGATATACCCGAGGACGTCGAGGAGGTGTCTGTCAAGAATCTCGATGAGATCCTTGATATATCCGCCCAGCTTGATTTAATGACCAGTAGCCTAACGGAAAGCGAATTACTTAGTACTCCAATCAGCGGTAAACCAAACAGAGTTCAGCGACTTGTCGCTACTTGTTACCCTGCGCCAACTCCAATAATTACAATGCATTCTCATCGGGAACAGTGGCGAGTTTATCCAAAGACGACGCGACGCCGGTGAACGACAGCGACCACTTTATACGGGACATTAGTTTCACGGGAATCGGGGACGCCCTGAAGGAGAAGTCGCTGCTAAAGGATACCATCGCGGCAGAAAATGAGTACGTCTCGTTCGCAAGTAGGTCAGAAAGTAGCGCGTGTAGACGGGCATCAGTGTCAACGTCTTTTGCAGTAAGAATATCGAGCACAGTACACTGAGATTACCCCTGCAGCCGTTGGACTTCAAAAAGAACGACATGAACATACCTAGATTAAAGGAGATCACACCTGGCCAGGATTTGCTCGAGTGGTGCAAGGAGGTGACGAGGGATTATCCTGGTGTCAAAGTCACCAACCTGACGACCTCTTGGAGGAACGGGATGGCGTTCTGCTCGATCATTCATCACTTTAGACCCGACCTTATGTATGTAAATCTAATCGCAGTATCTTTCCGCAGCTTCCGCTAATTTCATCTCGGAGTGTGTCGCTCCAGCGGTCCGCTCCGAGTTTAGTGATAGTATATTTCATCGATATGTGCAATATTCCTTTGAAGTGATGTCGATATATTGATAACCTTGGCGCTAGGCCAAGCGCCCTCTTCGTGTTCCATTAATAAACATCTGGCGAAAAAGCGCTCATTGTTCGCTTCCCGTGGCTTGTTAGCTCTCGCCCGAGCGTTTTACAGTGGAACGCTTCATGAATGCTTTGTGGCTTTTCCAGAGACATAGATTCCCTGTTGTCCCACGATGTGAAGGGCAATTGTAAACGAGCTTTCGACGCAGGTGAAGCGCTCGGCATACCTAGGGTGATAGAGCCCGCTGATATGGATATATTAACGGTACCTGATAAACTAGCTGTGATGACTTATTTGTATCAGCTGAGAGCACATTTCACCGGTCATGAATTAGAGGTACTGATTGACGTTAACAATCTTTTATTGCCCGAGCTCAATCTCGTGCCTGTTGTGGCGGATTTGTAACGTTATTATTAGAGAAATAGATCGCTCGTTGGCTTATGAAAAAGTTGTTTCATGCCGTAGGTTCGCCAGATAGGTAAGACTACCGACGAATCGTCGTACATGATCGGCAGATTCAATACAGACAATAACACGGACGTGAGCGTCCAATTGTTCGGTCAGGAGATCATTAATCTGCGCAAGAAGGAACAAATTGAGAAGAACAATAAATGCGACAGCAACCGACGGTATGTGCATCGAACATCGTACTCTCGTGCGCGTATAAATGAAAGGTGGAGATGTAATAATGGTTGTATTTATTTGTAGATCAAATCCATTTGATAATAAAAAGGAGGACATAAATATCGACTCGCTCAAGAATAAGCTACACTTAAGTCTGAATACAGAAAATCAAGAGAACGACATGTGTAATAAGGATAAGTCGCCATCCAGCGTTAAGGACGTCAAAGATATCATATTGGCTAGTTCGAAAAGTATTCTGGGCAAAGTACTGTCACCGACGAAAGAGAAATACACATCAAGAGAAAAGGTATGTCCTGTGTATGTCTTGCGAAAACTGTGAATGAGTATTTAATGAATTGTGATATTTAATTGGTATCCTATTCATAAACCCATCCATTGTCCCATACAAATTGTATCGCATTGTTACTGATATCGAGTATCGACATAACTTTACCAGAGCAAGTCTCCGCCAAGAGTGCCACCGCCAGCACAACAGCGGCCTATGTTAATGACACGCCGGCAATTAACGGATCCCTTCGGATCCGACGACGAGGAAGAGAACATTCAGATAGTCGATGATAAATGGTCCCAATCGATCTCAGTTAGCAAATCGCAAACGCCTGTTCGGGAAGTCAGTATTTCCCAGAGTATACGGATTAACGCTTTTTTGAGCATTGTATTTTTGCATCCTTCCTCGTTAAACCATAATAACTGAGTTGGTAGTGTATTGACGCATCCTATCCCTCCGCGAGAGAAATCGATCAACCGCTTCTTTCCAAGGCGTGTGCTGTATATCTGCATTCCACGAGTAAAGTTGCATGCACGTAGGCATGTTAATATTCCCCGTTAATGCAGTTGTTGCACGATTAGCATTGATTCCCTGTAACCCTCGCAATGACAGTCTATTGATTGCAAGTTTTATTCTCTCCCACTTCTTTTCTCATACTACTGACGGTAGCTTGGTTTCGATTAATCACAATAGATATTAGTAAAGGAATCCTTTTATAGGACTCGATAAACTCTACTGACAGAGGAAGTCGTGGTAGTTCTGAATGCCCGGGCGCGTCACCGCCACACGGGGAGCAACGCTCGCAACATGTAATTAGTCCAAACTTGTTCTTAACACCTGGCAATCAACGACGGCTTTTACCAATGATTTCTTATTTTCTTTGTTCGCATTAGCCGTTAGTCAGTCGACATGATGAATTGAGAGAGCGCGCCAGGCAACTCTTAGAACAGGCCAGGAGTCAAGGGAAGGCGGCCGGCTTTGTTTCCGTTGCGACTAGTCCTATCGAGGTTTTGTTCATTTTTTACACTTACTTTCGTCTAGATATCCCTCCACCCGATATCGCTGGTTACCTGTAGCCTTTCTTGCATGCTAATCAGTGTTAAATGGTTTCGATTTTATTAAGGATTTCCATCAGATTGACTAATTTTTTACACCCGACAGTCACAGAATGATGACGAGAGACAACAGCACTTGCGGGAAAGAGCGAGGCGGCTGATTGCCGAAGTAAAACTGGGCGTGAACGTGACCACCAATCAATTGAACGATGATAATAACAGCGATAGACGGTCAATGGATGATCAGAATAATAGTCCGAGGCGGAGTATTACTCCGTCCACACCTGGCGACAGGCTAAGTACAAAAGTGAGATGATCAAGTTGCTCTTAGCGAATAGAAACGTATTTCGTAGTAAAACGTAGCACTTTCAAAGTTTAATAACTATAGCAAAATATTCTATTTCAGTCTGAATATAATGGAAATATAGTAGGAAATACTAGTGTCCTAGATGGTGAGAAGAAAACTGGATCACCCTTATATTCCTTTTCGAAAATCATAGAAAGAATTTCCCCCGAGAAAACTAGTCCAGGGAGAACATATACTCTTAGAGGGGTAAGTTGTACTTTTCATCAGCGATGTTTGATCAAGGGGGTGCATTTTTTACAACCTTTCTGCATTTTAGTTGGGTAAGGATATGACCTCTTACATACAAAATGAATTGGAAGCCCTTGAAAGAGAGCAAAGTCAAATAGATATTCAAGCCGGCAAGCTTGAGAAGCAACTCAGGGCTGCCATGGAGAGCGATAATGAAGACGAGACAGAAAGACTGATGTCTTTGTGGTTCACTCTCGTAAATAAAAAGAATGCATTGCTCAGAAGGCAAATGCAATTAAATATTTTGTAAGTTTGGCGATGATTTCAGTTATTATGTTAAGAGTACTGCAACTCTATTATGCAATTTCTCCTTACAGAGAAAAGGAAGACGATTTAGAGCGTCGTTTCGAATTGTTAAACAAGGAACTGAGAACTATCCTGGAGGTGGAGGATTGGCGGAAAACATCTGAGCAAAAGATGCGTGAAAACTTGCTCTTGGAGGAACTAGTATCAATTGTGAATAAAAGAGATGAATTAGTACATCATCTCGATACACAAGAGCGGGCGTAAGTATTTCTGTTTTACGTCTTATTCCCGAATTCATAACATTATATAATATTTAATCACATTATTATTTATTGCAGGATCGAAGACGATGATGAAATAGAACGGGACTTGTCGAGGGCAGGTCTTGCTCAGCGGAATAAAAATTGTGTTGTGCAATGAAAATTTTAATTCCAATTAACTCATAATCACAGCGAATAAAGGTAAGTATTGCAGTCTGGCGAGGTGAATTCCCCCCAGTTTGCCATTTAGTAAATCGCAGTGATAAACGTTAATATTTGAAAAGAAAGTCTTTGAAGAAAATGTAAGGAAATTCCACGTTCTCCGTCTAGTTAGCAATAACCTTTACAGGCGTGGCCCAACCCCGTGAAGTTGCCAAAGAAAGCAAAGAAACTATCCTCAATCGACGCCCACGAGATTTCATTGCCCACAATACAATCAGTTTTAGAAACTCATTTTTTTACAACGGGTAACACAGTGTATGAATATACGGACGATGTTCCATGTTTACAACACTAATTTATATCACCATACGTAGCATAACAACACTCGTAGCTACAACTTGGGGTCTCAAGTAAAACTGTGTTTTTTAACCGTATTGTAATGCCCACTGGAAATCGATTATGCGAACAAAGTGATTTGTAAAAGTTATTCTCACAATCAGTGAACTTGTAAAACGAACTGTCCGCGATTTTTTGGGAAAAGGCCTGCGATAGTACGCTGCGTCTGATACAAATTAAACGGTGTCACATTGAAACGTAAAAGTTAAAGCATCTGTACGAGAATCTCTAGAATGAAGAAGAAAACTTTTATGGACAGCTGTGTCGTGTAAATAAAGTCTACGCATCCTAGAATGTTGACACGAAGTTAAACATTCGATCGAATGAGAATAATTACGAAACTCACAAGAAATGGATACAAACACTAAACATTTTTTCGTAACTCATCAATATATATTCATCATCGAGATATTTAGCCGAATAATTTGTGCGATTTTCGCGTGAAGTGCGTTTCCTAGCACTCCTCAGTAAAAACCCACTGAAACTCACTTTTACCTGTGCCATACCGACGTATCTGTACCGTGTGTACGCGTTTTTTGTACGAAAGTTATTGCGCGTCCCAAACCTTCCTCTCTTGTGCAATCTGTTCACTATGTTATCGTTGATTTAATGTAAATGAGTTTTTGGTAGGTGCGGGCAACCGCGATGTAGTACTATAGTGATTATTTATTATACCGACTGGAAACCGATTTTTAGCCCGCTTTTTTGACTAGGTAGGTAACCACGTACGTAATACTTCTTCGTTCAATATTGCTTGACTTTTTAATACCCGTTTAGTTAGGGAATATATGTATGTTAGGCCTAACGAGTTCTCCCCCGATTTCGAGTTTTTTAGTTATGGTAGTAATTAGATTGGAAGAGCAAGAAGATTGCCGATTTTAATTTAATGTAGTAACAGACGTTACGTGAAAGAAAGTCGTAAACCTGACAGACTTAGCCGCAGTGTTAGAAAACAGTACGAGATATTTTTTTATTACAATTGCGGGGTATAGTAGAATGAGAGCGAAGAGGGGTGGTCGAATGTACACGTTTGTCCTTATATAATCTCTCAACGGTAGAAGAATTTTTTTAAAAAAGCGTGCGAGATAATGCGTTACACTTTTTCTAACACTGCACGCCTGGACGCTGGTCAGGCGGAGAGATGAAACGAAAGTAAGGTGAAAGAAGGAGAGTGGTCGTCAAGAGAAATGAGTGTATCGCTGGATGAAACGATAATTGCACAACATAGAATGCGCTCGTCTATTATAGTGTAAAGCAATATTATTTTTTTAATACGCTCGAAACACTCCGTTAACGAAGCTATATCGACGAGATTCCGTTTAACTGATTCTTGGGAGAGCGTTTAGAAGCCGTGCAGGAAGAACTCGGTCGTTATCCTTCGGCAGACAAGTATGTACATGTCTAGGCAGGAAGTGAAGTAGTAAAAGACCCAAGAGACAGGTATCTGCAAGCGACTGCTATATCATTATCGTTAGTTCAAAAATGCGTGTAACGTGCACTTTGCCTTCGAGTGCTGCTGTATGTATAGTATGTAAAGTGATCTCTCTCGCGCTCCGCGTTTTTAGTTTAATCGAACCTATTACTGTTGGATTTCACTCCTTCGAATCTTTTGTAATTCCGTGTAGAGGGGGACTTAATATCTCAGTGCTCTCAACATGTTTTGTACTGGTATGTACATACGGACGCTCTCAGAATAATGCACCAAACAAAATTCCAAGTCAAAAACTAATAATAATAGTCATAAGTTTCTATGTGTATTAAGTTTTAGAACCTAGGACCAATCCTGCATTGGAATACTCGCACTAATATTGGAATTCGAATCTACGGGACTCTGACGTTATTCTGGGATAGTCTCTATACTAAAATAATACTAGCTAGAAATTCAGCTGCATCAGATCATTAGGAAGACAGAACACAGTTCAGATAAAATAGACTAATACGAATGAGGGGAATAGGTGAAGTTACAGTGTTCAATTTGAAAGATTTTAACTGGACATTTTAACGAAGCAGTAAACTATAATCATTTGCGAGAGCCCGAGACTTGTCTTTCTACAGGAACGTAGCGACGTGAACAACGTCGATTGTAAATACTTAGTTTCAATTCTTGAGCCAGGAATTCTTCGGGATTCCGATGACATGCTCTACATCGGAGAATCTGTCCTGCGAATTTATCATCCAATAGTTCCGAGTATTGTTTCATTTTAATACGTAAAATTGATTGCCTTTCAACGTCGTCCTAGGTTTTAAATGAGTACGTGTATGTGTAACTGATAAGTATGACCTGACGAATGGATTCGCTCGTTACTCAATAGCTCAGCAATAATTTATTATTCTAGTGCCTGTGAACATTCATATCCGTGTCTGAGAAGACCAAACTATAATCCTATCGCGAGTCACGTGTATAAGAACGACTATGGCAGATGTCTCACAATAATCCCTGCCACAAAATCATCAAATTAGTTAATAGCTATGCATCTGACAACACCAATTGATATGTACCAACCAATCGACCGTAATGGATAACGATGTTAGGCAATTGAAGAATCGACTTCGAGCAATAGTAGTTCGATTTAACTAACGTTCCTAACAACGACGCAAAACATAGTCCCAGTATTAATGAAATAAATCAACTGATTATTCTGAGACATCCCCTCATATACCGTGCAAGAAGATATCTTTAATTTATTTTATTGTATACCGTTATAAATGTTACTACGATGGTAATTATGAAAGTATCAATAACTCTCTTGCCAATGCTATAGTCTTGTGCAGAAAGGACCTGTGTTTTCCGTTTTGCTATTACGCGATGTTAATTGTGAGTCACTTCGCGTGAAGGAGAGTGAAACGCGCAGAGAACGAGTCACGCAGTATTCATTGATAAACGAAGACAAATAAAGCACTGCAGGAAACTAATTGTCGACTATTTTTTTCTTACCATTACCTTTGCTTGATCCCTTTTTCATTTGGGAATGATATATCTTCCATGTGCTATTGTAGCATATATGGTGATGTTACTATATAATATGTTTATTTATCGTTATTTACAATGGTAACTATATACAACTTATGACTGTTGCCTAAGTTATTTGGTTTCAGTATTGGAAAATTGAACACATAGTTAGCATATTATTTGGAGGAACATCCAATTAAGGTTCCCCGCTGGAAATTCATGCTTTTGATTCGACCCTGTAAATCTATAGTTTGTAAATTAGTCTAAAGTTATTTTGGAAAATATACTTTCGCCCCTGGACGAAAGCCGGATATAGTAAAAATCACTTTTGTGCAAATACACGAAATAACAAATTAAAAACACGGGAAAAAAGATATTCATAGCAAATTGAATAGTATGTATCCGATATTTATATCTATGGATTTAATTTCCCGAAAAAGTGAACTACCATTTGCTAGTAAAAATCCTTTGGTACGTGCTTTCCGGGACTGATTCAAGTCAAACAAAATTCTAACTACGTATCGTAACTATCTTAAGATACAAAATACGTAGATGTATCAGATTTCAACAACTGAACTATACATCAATGAAATGTCACCTACGCAACTAATAAATTATCGTTCTGTGTATAGCGCTTTGGAAATGTACACGTTCTTCTTCACGAAACCACGAACATACTTAAATAAGACTCCCAAAGGGGTACGAGGAACACGAGTGCAATCGTGGCGGTAGGTAAAAACATCTGTAGAAAAGTAATCGGACTCTACTCACTGTTATAACGCACCCATTAAATATTTGGCCTATACTTGTAATGAAACTCTAAACTTTTTCGACATAGTTAGAAGGAAAAAGACCCGTCCTTCCCTTCAGCCTCCCGTGCCACCATCCTCCCTCATCTGCAAAAATATAGAAGTCATTAAATTAAAAAACAAAATGAAACAAAAAAAACAAATCAACGAACGAATTGGAAATATGAGACTCACGTTCTTTCAGCACCTCGATGATATCGCCCTCGATGAGTGCGAGTTCGTCGAGATCTTGAGGACTGTAGTCGTAGAGGGCTTTCACTTTCGGTAGACTCGGCAGCACTGGTTTTTGTGGCGGAGCGCGTGGTGCCACTTCTTTCTTTCTGCCTTCGCCGAACTGACTAGATTGAGTACCTTGGCTCGTTTGGGTCTCCCGATTGCCCACCTTCCCACCTACGTGTCGTTGGTTCAAATGGTTGTTATTGGAAATTGGTGGAAGCCTAAAACCTAGCGGCACATTCGCATCCTGCGGTGGTGGGGGTTCCGTTGGTGGGGGTGGAAACCTGAGCATTCCTGTTTACAGAGTAGCCTTTGTAAATTCCGACTAATTTCGACTTTGTCGTTGCATTGCCAATAATTAAATAGTATCATGTTTTATTTAGTAGTTCTAGTTTCGAAGTAATTTGTAATTGAAGCGCGATTGCAAGCAATTGTAATGTCTTACCGCGTGGTGTCCCCTTGGGATTTGCCAGCATACCCATTATAGGTACACCATTACCATTCGCCATTTTCGATTGCTTGCCCAGGGTGCCTCTTATATCTTGCGCCTGAGTATTCTGTACACTTTGCTTGTTGTTTGACCAATTAGCAACACCGTTTGATGCGTTTGTAGTCTCTTGGTTTTTTTGTAACCTAGTCGCAGCGATCGGAAATGCTGGCCTCACTGGTGAACTCTCGTGATTCTGAGGTCTCTGAGCGTTTAGTATACGTGATAATGCTTCATTATTTTCGGTATTATTAACTGGGCGGCATGGTCCATTTACTCTGGCCTGTGCTGTATGCACTGGCTTCACTGGCATTGAATTTACGTAGATTTCCGAGTTTGGTGAATACGGCCGCGAAGGATTGGGCTCTAAAAACATATTTGGTTGAGTATTTGGAATTTAGTAGAGTACTGTTACCATTTTCCTTATTTCTTTTAAATTAGGTATGAATCTCGTGTCTTACTTGTGGTGCTGGGTAAACCAGGCCCAATGAATACGTTTAATGTTTTTCCGCTGGCTTTTAATATCTCCATGTCTCCATAATCGATTTGTGTGAATTTCACTTCCCGCATCCCTCCGCCTCCCCATCCTTCCTTCTTCACTTTGAACTCTAAGCTGTAATGCATATTCATTTTTAACTGACTTGTATTTTTACAGATAAACCGAGTGCCGAAAAAACCTCTTACCTATTATTGAAACGAATATTTAGAATATGACCCGTTTCTTCGATGCATTTCTTACTCAAAACTGATAGAAATTCAGTTTTGAATATTGATTCTATGAGGCTCGCGTAGTCTTCCTTCGTGTGAATGATGATAAAATCATCCTGAAATACAGAGATGACGTTAGAAAGCCTGCTTGGTGTTAGCATCTCCGAGGCTGGTAAAAGTGTTTGCTTACTTGAAGCGTACTTAACGACACATGACTAATTTGATGAAACGGAAGCTTTCTTTTAATAACTTCTACCGTTTTCCCTTTTTCTGGCCCCTTCTTTATCTGCTCGCGTCCAATTAAGTACACGCATTTACCGGTTACTATCAAGTCTCTCCTACTCATCTGTAATTATGAAATTCTTAGTTGCTTACTATATATCTATTACAATAAAATTAAATAGTAAACCAGAGAAATGAAAGTACTCACTTTAAACCTCCTGTCGTACTTCTTCACTATTTCAGCGAAGAAAACCTTTTCTCTCCTTCCAATTAAACTCATCGTTTGCGGCCTGCCGTCCAGTCCTATGTAGTCGCCAACATAATTCCTATTAAGACTCGCACGCCTACGTTCCTTTCTTCCGAAAAGAAGATTCGCAGCTTCCTGCTTATGCTGATCTTGCGTTTTTCGGGCGAAGTATTTCTTAAACGCCTTCTGTATGATGCGCGCATACACATTGTACTTGCGGTCTCGAGCTTCCTCTAGCATAAACAGCTGTGTAATAGTTGAAAATGTTAATTTTTATACCAAAGACAAATGAATTGCATTTTCTATTATTAGAACTTGATTGAAAGGACGTTTCATAACTTACGCTTTCCGGCGCTTTTATGAAGAGCTTTGACTTCCCAAGCTGATACTGCGATCGATCAATGTGAACGCTTTTCAATATAATTTCGACGCCTTTCTTCTCATCGCCGCGCCATTGGGGCCAAGTTTCCTTCGTTAGAATCGCATATCTGTGCAGGAACTTTGAGAATGGTCTTCTGTATGCGAAGCCTGCTCTTCTCACTCTAATATTCTCTTTGAGACCGAGGTATTCCACCTGCGAAGCACATTCCTTTCATTGCAAAGTAATTTCAACCATATTAATTGATTTCCAGCATAATGACATGGGGATTGTTATAGCTCTTTCCGCTCCTACAAATCTTTCGTGTCTTTATTTTGTTCTATTTCTATGCTCTTGGGATTCTAATGAAACCTTTGCGTGTTAAGGCTGAAATCGATACCTGATGCCTGACTCGCACTGAGTCCCAGTCTCTCGGCTTCTTCGTTTCGTTCGGTTTGATGCATCGGATGTAATGTGGCGTACATTTCATTAGCTGGCCAACTAAGCGGCTGGCTTGATTGCGAATTTTACTGCCGGCCGTGGTGGGCCTCGACTTCAATGTCTTCGTTTTGTAGGCTTGCTGCTCTTGCGGATACAGAACACGAACTAAAGGGCTGCGGGCATAATAGCATTTCTGTGTTTTTCTCGTTTCGCAGGAAAGAGTTTGCCTTCTAGTTTTGCGGAGCTCCATCGTAGTATTTGTTTTACTCACTTTGTGCTTGACTGCATGAGTTCGATCAAGTCGAGGAATAGAACATCGCGGTTTTTATCGCAGAATCCACCGACCGAGTAGGAAACTGTACCAGCATAATGAAGGATTGCGAAGCCTTCGACGTTGTTTTGGAAGTGTGCGTGCTTGTGTGCTGCAGTGGTGAGTTTCTGAAATGGAATGCTTCATTAAAAACTTACAGAAAACGTGTATGTCCTCTACAAATAAAAAGAAGCAATGTATTTTATAATCAACAATTTCTGGTGTTTACATATTAAAAATATGCTACTCCCCGATCAGGAAGTTTCAAGTCCAAATAAAGGCTAGAAACTTCGAAACCATGTGTACCTTTTGCAAATCGGCATCCGCACCTGTGCTACCACTATGAAGAGTAGCGCAAACATCGTCGAGCACTAGGAAAAGGCCCGGCGGTCGTTTTCCCTCGAGTAGTTCAACCACGATGGCGTTGTTGAAGTACTCAATGGCCGTCCACTGTATATTCTCCGCAACGTATTCTTCCTAAAACACACAATATTACATCATTAACTCCGATATGATACTTGTGAGACCAATACCAAATGATTACAGCAAACATTAAGTATTTATGATAAGTACTCAACAGCAGCCAGTGGGTTTTAATAATTATAGAAATAGAAGAAGAAGCAGAAGCAATAGCCAATGCAGTTCCTTTTGAACTCAAAGGCAAAGGGCAGCCCTGAAATGACTTAAGACTTCGTCATTACCGAGATATGTCCCTCATTTTCCAGGATATCGATATCAAAGGCACCCAAGGCAAATGAGCATCTCGGGTAAGCAAAGGAGGGCGCAGTCTATCGTGAAAAAGGTGTCGTTAGCTGAGGCCACAGGCCACGACGAAAAAAGGGACCGTGCCACTTTTGCCGTGGTCGGTTCGCCGACGCGCTCGCAACTAGAGCGGGCAAAAAAGCCCGCGACCAACTCGAAATTGGTGGCCGACCATTCGGAGCGGAACCGCATCTCTTCTATCGATGTGGATCGTGGGATACGTCCGCGCCTAGAAATGTCTCGGCCTCTCTAACAATGTACTCCGCGGAGGCTGAACGACTGTCAATCGTGCGCCCAAAACTTTCTAATCGCAGGCTACCGGAAGCTTTCCTCACTCTTTCGAGTACTATCATCTTAAGAAGTCTAATTCACCTGTCTAATCGTTTATTGGATGATTCAATTAACGCTTCTTTGAGCTCGATTCGAGTTTATATTGATTATTATGATTTCTGTTAGTTTAATTTATTATTTTGTGAGTGATATTTGTTATAATCAAAACACACTTTACTCCCACCGTGTAGTTGCAACCTTAACAGTGCAATGCTCAGTGCAATACAAAACGAATACTAGTCCATTTCCATAGGAGTTTATAAAGAAGGATAGACCGTGTTGGGAAGGAAGTATTATCTCGGACGACGAACCCCTAACGAAGGCTCGGCTTCAACCAGCGGTAAACTAGGCTAACTAATAAGTCTTATACCAATTGACAATAGTCGCCCGGATGACAATGCAAGGAATGCGTGCAGGATGCAAACTCCTCTTTTTCTCGACTAGCTGCTTGGCCCCATTGTATATCGAGCAGACTCTGTCCTGCACTGCATTCCCATCCGCCATCAACGATTTTCCCATCTTTGTCCGGCCAACATCGAGATTTATTGCTTCCGCCGATCGAGATCTATCGGTGACATGGTATTCTTGTTGTCTACTTGTCTAGTATGCAACCAAAGTCAACATACCGAAATAGTGTTTTCTTAAAGACGTCTTTTTCTGCTGTCTTCGAGTCAGAGTGGTCGTTCTTTGAAATAGAAAGCGATTTTAGATACGGTCGCGTTATTACACCTTTCTCTCACGTGCTTGCGAAGTGTAAATCCGTGTGCGGGTGGTCTTAGTGTGATACATGCTCACCTGCCACGTAATTAGACGCCTTTTCCACCATAATTCTTACGCAACTCTTATGCTTGCGGGCTACATTTATTTTCCGGCACGTCCATCGCTAGGTGCGATCGACACCCTTTCGCAACTGGAAACTCTTCTCGGGAAAACTGTCTAATTATGAGAACAGCGCAGAGTTTTGTTGTATGGGAAGTGTCAGGGATTGCGTGGTTGTAAGCTGTCGGCTTATTCTAATACAACAATTCGTTCCTAATCAAAAACGAAGAGTAGCAGTTTCTGGGAACACTTGTTTCACTATTATTTCTCATACTAGTCCAGAGTGGATCAAGTGATACACTTTGCACATAGTGTTCTTGCCTTGTCGTGAATTTAATTTTAGAAAAAGAAATTTCTAGTTCTAGTTTTTTGTTATGTTTCAAATAAAGTTCAGTTATTCTTGAATACAGCACTAATATCAGATGCAAACAATTTACTAGGAATATACCACTAAAGTTTGAAACGCTAATTAAAGTCTTGGAAGACCCTGTGGACCAAATAAGACCGAGAGAAAAATCCAGGAAACTCTAATGAAATGAAACTGTCGGCTCGAAGAGAGACCACAAATTTCGACACTTGGCGAGATACGCCGTTGCTTTCCTGGCATCTTTCGTGAGGAAAGAAAACAGGGTCCCTTGTGCGTAAACTAATTAGATCAGGAGAGGTAAAGCGGCATGGGAACCCCGCGGAGCATTGTTGCGGCATGCCATACATATACTCGGAGATAGAGAATGCAGATAAGGCGCGGAGATAAGTGTGTATTCTGGGTTAACTGTGGTGAAAACGCCCGGACATTTCTCCTTAACCCCTTGCTGCACTCTTTGTCGCCGGATTTCGACGTGAAACCGGGCGCTTTAGTAATCCGCTGGCCCACATTCGTGCGCCAAAAACTACTCCGAACTTGAGCCCAATTTCGTCCCAAGGGGATTGGAATAGTGAATTTGCAAGAGGCTGACTTCGCGGACCAAGTTCTAGGCAACTAATACTCAAGCATCGAATACACCTTCAATACCTATTCTTTAAAAGCTAAGAAATACAATTACACTTATTGGCTTTCCAAGTACTAAGGAAATATAATGTGATAATAAATCTGTAATTATCCAAGTTGTCCCAAACTCTTAATTAACCAATTTTCTTCCACCCTGTCGTGCTCATACCTCAACGATAGTAACATTGAAAGTTTTAATTGCTGGAAGATGATACAGAGCGGAGTTCTTTATACTTAAACACTACTATTGTTCCCAGTGAAATGCTAACTGGGAGTTTGCGAATAATAGGTAACGATCTAGCGTAGATTTAGTGCCAACAGCAAAGATGGCAACTTATTAGCAGTAAATCTAGTAAAGAGCATACTCTCACCTATACCCATTGTCTAAGTTGTGAGCTGCTCCTTAACGGTAGAAAGACATTGCCGAACTAAATTGTAGGTCTCAATCACTTGCACAATGAATAGACCCACACCAGCATCGCCGGTACACAATTAAAGTAATTAAGGCCACGCTGCTTCGTGGTATTAAGTTCGCGAAATGCATCATCATTAATTAGTAACCACGCTAGAACTCCGAAAACTTACAGACAATGGGGACGCCAGACTTTTGCCCGGGGCGCTTCGTTATAATGCTTCATTAAGCTCAACAATTTCTTTTCAAAGCTATTCATCACATTGGAATTTACGATTAGTTAAGTCATTAGAACCTTTGAATAATAAAGAAGTGACAAAATGGGTTTATTTCGGCGAGTTATGTGTTTTTAATTAGTAACTAATATTCTACTTTAGTATTTTATGTGATTCATGCGGTGTGATTATTTTTTCTGCGACGGCATAATTATTTTAAAAATGGAACGAGGCACCAATTAATTGTATGTTTAGAAGAGTTTCAAAGTTGGTCGTACAAGGCAGCCCGATTTCCCTTACAGTTAACTGTACGACTGTTGACCCTTGTTAGTAAAACTTAATGATATAAGCAAAGTGGCTTTGGTGGACACCGCCTGGTAATTACACGCTTCTACAATTACGAAATGCATGCGACTCGAGAGAAGGACTACTTTAAAACGGAGTACACACTTTCAACCCAACTGGCGCGAGTTGGTACTGTTCTCCTCGCTATTCCCAGTTGACAAAGGAGTCGACTTAGGAAGTCTGCTTCCAACAATAATGAATGAACAAGTAGTTTTCATCTGAAGAATTCACTGTCTTAATTATCATGTCGTTTTCGAAATAGTAAACGACGTCCCAGGAGCATATTCGCTATTGTATATGTTGCGAATATTCACTATTTAAACCAACAGGTACGACACTCAAAGGATGAAGACAGAGAAAAATCTATCAACTGTTGTGGATTACAGTAATTAGCCAGGTGAAACGATCCGGCAAATGCTCTACTTATCAACACCATGTGGAGGAAATGACAAGGCAAGAAAATCGCGGACGATTATGAAATCACCGGATGATATTAAAGCGGACGACGATTAGAAAGCATCCAGCACCAGCGGCTAAAGATTTTTCTTGCCGTCCGATTGCAATGTAGGTGTTGCTTCTGTCACTTCCGTAGGAAACGCCCGTGCCGACGGGCTCGAAGAAATGAACCAAGCCCTAGTTTTACCCGATGATTAATTGTAAGTAAGAGTACTTTTTGGTTTTGCTATACTTTCGTTACGGCAGCACATGCACAAGTAGACTTTCTTAAGGCGGACTTGCTGCCAAATTCATTCTGATTACACGGGGATATAGCGACCGAACTCGAAGGCTATTATGAATAATAAAGCCGGACGTTCACCGAGCGAAAATCATCGCCGCACTTTCGTCGTGATGTAATGCCGCGATTTGTCCCGAATGCATGATTACGTGGTTGCAACGCAATTACACAGCTCTCGGAATTGATTACTGTGAATTAACGCCCAGTCAGCATTGAATTTACCCCATTTAATAAAGTGGGAGTAGAAAAGCAAGACTTGTTGTTCCAAACTTAAAAAGAGGAACGGAAAAACAGGTGGGAATAAAAAAGCAATTTCAAGAGGAAAAAGAAACATTATTAGCATTTACGTAACACTTAAATGTGTAGTTTAAAAATCTCAAACCAATCATGTGTCGTGTATTCAACTATTTACACAAGTTTTTAATTTAGATTTCATCTAAAAACGATAATAAGAGAAGCAAACTTTGAAGTCCCCCTTTATCGCGAACCAAACCGAAGGATCAATAATACAAATATTATTTAAGAGGTTCGCGATAAATAAGTAAAAGCAGTGACGGCATCCGTATTGTTAAGGAAGCATTTGTATAAACAAATAAGTTATGCATTAAGACCGCTTACTGCACGCATATTACGTGTCGCAATAAATCATCTCGATGCCAATAGTTGGGAAACGGGCGTTTCCCAACAGCAACAGACTTGGAGCAAAGAATTCATCAAACTAGCCAAGAACAAAGAGCATAATGCAAGCGTCAATAGAGGAGACTTTCCCCAGGAACCGGTGCACTGCGCCCAACTACCTTTTTAAGTGCGCGCGGCTTGGACTCGTGCCGAAGGAGCAGCTACATTATGTACGCGGGCACGTGCGACAGCATAATGCCACGCTGTCAAAAGTCAAAAATGAGTGCTGGGGCGGCGGCCGAGCGTAAAAGTAAGCGGCGAGCGAAAGATCGAGCGCGCGGCAGGTGTTCCCGGAATGAAAGGATGACCGAGGCTGAATCCCTAATGAATCGCGTTAACCCATTTCCCCGGCTTTTGAATGGCAGGATTTCCTGCGACAGCCCGCGCACTCCGTCCTCGTCGTTGGAAAATAAAACAGGGCTGGGCCCCTCGCCTCTCAATGCCAAGTCATTCCTCTTCCTTCGCTCCTACACGTCCTCGCCGCGGTGTCCCTTAATATTCGCCTGCCACAACAATGCCCAGCCCAGAGAGAGAGAGAGACAGAGAAGTATGAAGCACGCAGGTCTCCGCTGATACCTCGATGACTTCACAGGGAATTAAGTGCAATTATAGCCTGGCCAATCTGAGAAGGACGCGGCTATTCATAACTTGCTGTCGGCGCCGTCATAACTTTAAGACGTTGTCTCGCGGGCGACGTGCGAGGTTTTTGATTTTAAAATTCGTCTGCGCTTTCAGACGTAACCGAGAGTGCGCGCCGCCTTGAACTTCTTGCGTGTAATGACGCTCGGTGGATAATAAGTTTCTTGTATGAAATAATTGACGGTGGCGTTGCGCAATATCTGGAAGCTAATCGTTCGCGCACCTGAAAAATGAGTGGTGGAGCTCTGTTTTGATGATAACTTCAACAATCCTTCTCTTAATCAAAAATTCAATTGTGAACTTGTGGTTTTGAATGGAGATTAGATTAAATGATTTTATTCCTGCCAATTATTTTAATCTAAATATGTGCGCTTGTTGTAAAACTAGTCCAATTACAGATTACTTTGGGGTAGTATAATGATTTTCCATCCATACATGGAACGAGAATTTCAACTAGCTTTTATGTCCAAGTTGGAAAGCGATAGCTCACCAGCTTAACAGCACCGATTCTTAACTAAGACAAATTTCCGGTTGATCCCACATTTTTCAATAGCCGCGCAGGAAGGAAGTACCATAAAGCCCGAACACTTTTTCCTCGTTCGACGCTCTAATTGGACCAACTGTCTTGTCACGCGTACCTACTTTCACAGGCCGCTGAAAAAAGAACTCTCCGATTCTTCTCTAGCAAAGCAATGGGCGACCAGGAAGAGAATACATTTTCTTTTTTCACGGGCGGACGTTGCACAATTACAGAGCGTGATAAAACAATCTACTGTCAGCAATCACTGTTTTCGGTGGCAAACAGACAAAGTACTCTGACACCGAAAACCAACAGAGCTCCGTACTACTGGAGAGAAAGCTCGGCAGCTAGATTCACTTAAAACCCAGATCAATGCAGGAAGAGGGCAAATGGCAAAAAGAAACTAAGCGCTTCCCTGGGAAGCACAAACGATTCCGTTCTTCGAGTCGGCCAATCAACGGACCCCAGCATTATCTCGGATCTTATCGGCGCCGGGCAGAAGCTGCGCAGTCTAATCATCGTGCACGTAACGATCAAACTGGACCACGGCTAATCAACGAAAGCCGTTCACCGAAATGCGATCTGGCATTGCGAGGCTCGCTTCCTCGCTTCCTCGCCGGGACTACCCTACTTTTGTGCGGTGGTCGCGCGTGCCAGCGCGCGGCCAACCAAGAAGAGAGGAGGCGAGGTCCAGGGAGCGCGGAAGAGGCTCGTCGCGGAGTATCCGCAAGTAGACGAGAGGACTACGCCGAGCGTCGTATCGGCGAGTGGGACAAGTGGAGGGACGGGACAGGACAGGAGCCGGGGCAAAGAAGGCCGGGAAACGCGCGGCGAAGCCGAGCTGAAGGTGGAAGACGCGGTGGACGCGAGAGTGAGGGCAAAGGAAGGAAGGCTTCG
The DNA here is from genome assembly GCA_963675795.1 of Crossocerus cetratus. Lineage (NCBI taxonomy): Eukaryota > Metazoa > Arthropoda > Insecta > Hymenoptera > Crabronidae > Crossocerus > Crossocerus cetratus. The sequence goes on along the minus strand of OY776670.1, from coordinate 7,067,008 downwards.
CCGAGGCGAGCGAGAGAGGTCCGCCGGCACGTTTCACTTAGCTATTTCATTACCTTCACTCGATCCCCGGCCACCAGTGCAAACAGAGCCGGCCCGCGATCGCGATCGCCCGGATCGACCCAGACACACTCGATACATCGCGCGCCACTACTCCGCACCGAGCAACCGCGCCGAGGCTTCGCCCCCCAAGCAACAAGTGCACCGCGAGACGACTCGGAGAACGCGCGTGTGTCCCTTCGGGCAAAAGTGTCCCGAGAGTGCGCTATCAATCCCGACGGGCTTGCCGCTCCCTAATCAACAACTAGTCGGCTTTACTGAGCCGATCGCCAACTGCGGATAGAGAGCGCTCGATCGGATCGCCGAGGAAGATCGTTGCTGATCTTAAGATCGACCGCGCCGCCCGGGGAGACGTGCACCAGTTGCAGAGGCGACCGCAGCAGACACCCGCAACCACCTCAACCAGCGGTCAGAGATACACGCGGAATAGAGGTGATCCGGGAGGATCGTGTTTACATTGGCCTATTTCGAGAGAGACTGCCTGGGTATGTCCACATAATCTATCACCAGTCGCACATAACCATTTCCAGGGACACGTATTAATGTTTTAAATCTCGGGCGGGTCATAAAGATATTTGTTTAGTGCGGAAAAATGGGAAACTTGAAGTGTTTCTTGTGTTGTTGAAACATAGTTCAATGAAACTATCATTTCCGCTTTTATTAAATAATGTTTTAATGTCTTAAGAACGAAAAGTTATCAAGTTTTGGTATAAAACTTTCGAATGTAGTAAAGAAGAGTATAATTTAAACTTTGCGTATTAAGTATTTAAAGTGCAGCGGCACGGAAGTTAATGGAAATCATTTTTCTTCGGATAATGATTAAGGTTTACAAGGTATTACACCGATATGGATTTCTCGATGCTAAATCCCCACTCTAAAACCACTTTCAATCACGCAATAATAGATACCCGTTAAAAAGAAAACACAACGTTCTACATCATTGAGTTTTAGCTTCGTTGGGAGAGGAACGAGTTTTGTAAAACCAGATTTCTATCGGCACGTGCTCCTGATTAACCGGTCGAGCGGTAAAGAGAGCGACAGTGCAATCCGACATGACATATCTCTGCGGAAACTGTCAAAAATGTGAAATAGCTTTGTTATGGAAGCACGCGATTTTTCATCGTCAATTCTCCCTCGTCTAATACCAAAAGAGCCGGAAAAGGCAGGTTTAAATTTACCACGATTATGTCATGCTTGGAGCAATAATAAAAATGTAATTATAGTTTATCTATACTTGTCTGAAATACCATCGGCGCGTTGCTTATCGATCAACATCGTTAAGTGTTTGTTATTGCTTGGACAAGTGTGTATGCTATTTAGGTATGTCTGCGGGAGTTCCGCCTCCAACATTTGTGCATAATTGTGAACTTGCAATTAAAATATTTGACTGAAAGTATTTCTTTGTCACTATTCACCAGCGTCAAGCAAACAATTTGTAAATGCAGATAGAATAAATGTATGTAATACGGGTTAGCAAACCAGGTTTATGTTTACAATTGTTCTGCCCCGCTTTCGAGCAAAAAAAGTAAACGATGTTGATGTAAACTAGTATCATACTGCTTTGTAAATGATTCGGACAATTACACCGGAAATCCATGTTAAAATTGGTTTGTCGAAACATGATATAATTGAGCCTTCCGTCAGGCCTATTTTTAAAGTTCCTCTGCTATTGTGTGAAGATTTGAAGCGCAGCTGACATTGAAAAGAGATGACACAATATCCGCAGATATTCAACGAATTGACCTTTTGCTTTTTTTAAAAAAAAGTTATTTGCCCGAAGCATAATAGTAAAGAATTAAACATACTTGTCTTTCAATAAACTAATACATCAAAAGTATGTCATGCTTTAGAATTTCAGATAAAAATATATAAAACTTATTCGTTACATTTTATGAGTTGTTGTTGTAAATGATTTCTCGACTTCTTGTTTGTCCCAATGAAATGTATCGCGTCGATTGTAAAACTCTAACCAACAGTGCAAATTCTGATCCGAATAAGTGTATCGAGTCCAGCGAACAGCAGTAAAGGAGTGCAAGGATCATGGCTCAAAAACGTATCTCGAATCTATAAACAACACGCTAGGCCACCATTAATTTTAACTTTCTTTTTAAGGCACCAGCACTGACCAATTAGTTCGACCTTTCAGTGCAATTCTTCTCCAGTCTATAATTGCTTCTTAATTAATACACAACGCGCTCTAATGATACCGCGTGCCCAGCAGCAATTTTCTATGAGAATATCTTACAAGAACCATTTAGAGAACTTGTTTTTGCACGACTAGGGTTAATTGCAATGGAAGAAACAATCAACGAAGTTTTTTTAAATTGGAACGGTGTGCATTCTATAAATTATAATATAAGACAAAGTAATTGTATTATTCAACAAAACAGATTTCAATTTAAGCCTAAATTACCTGCAGGCTTTTTAATAGATAACTTTGTTTTATCAAACAATCTGCTAAACGACTGTATAACTAATCTGTATTGCTTTACATGCAATAAAAAGTATTTTGATTGCAGTTCATTCCCATTTCAAACCAATTTGATTCGCTGATGCTCTTATTCCGGCATCACAAGAACGTCAAAGGTCGTTAACTGAATCACGCGTGCTTCCGGCAGCGCATTATAGTAGAAGTACATTGTTATGCTTTCAAAAGTAGAAAGCCTCAAATTGCCACATATTTATATGTTCACTTCAATCAAAGGCGGTGGCGTGTACACTGCCGAGCACATCTTCGTCACGTCCTGGTAAGCCTGCTTTCGTTGCCTTCCTGATTATCTAAATTAAATATCCACATCCTTACTTTCAATGCGGGAAATTCTCGCACGAGTGGGCAAAACATAGGGGAAAAAATCGATACAGTGGTTTTGCCAGTGAAAGAATTCTACCACTGCGAGTTAATGCAGCGTATCGTTTGGTTTATCGACTACGTGAAAGGAGCGGAATCTCTGTGTCGGGAAACTGGACTTCTACTTCACAGTCGGTAAATTCCTGCACCATTTCCCCACATTTCCATTTCAATCGATGGAAACAGCCGCGGATGAATTTTGTTAGGACTGTTATCTGCGGAATACCGGGAAATAACTCGGAATAACATTCTCTTCAAATTATATTTTATGGGATTCGTAGTGAACTCGAATTGTATGATGATTCTTGTAATCTCAATAGAGTAGAGCATTCACTATCTAATCGAAATTATAGCGTTTAATTCGAAACACTTCATCGTGACCCAGTTTTTGACAGCAGATGATCAAACGATAGCAATTCCCACCTTTAAATAATTACTTTTTAACAACAAGAAGATTGACTCGAGCATACATTCGACACGGTGTCAAGATGTAATTAATGACAGTGAGAAATACAGGAAATCAATCAGCGAAAGTATATCACAGCGCTCGTTATGGCAGGTCACAAAAATTCGTAATAGCGAATGAATTTCTCTCAACGGGAAACCTATCACTGTCAGCGAATCCATTCTCGCCCAGACACGCATACGAACTTGCAATCCATCGGCGATGTTACGTAAACGATCCACGTAAACGCAAGTACATACATAAGTAATATTCGTGTCACAACCTGCTTAGCGTCGCTCATTTCACTTCGGATATGAAACTGGTTTACATGCAATTCCCGTTCCCCCCATCGAGCGCCGAGCATATCCTAAATGTCAGTCTCGTTTCTCGGCGGTCCCTGTTCCTTTGTTCGAGCTCTTTCTTTTACAAGTACACGTGTAGCCAAAATTTTATTCCCATCCTGGTGCAATGCTAGTCACTCGAGTGTCAGGACAAGTAACCAAACGTGTCGCGCGCTGAGTCACGCGTTTTAGTAAATCCTTGGCGACGGTTTGAAATTGAAAAAAGTGGAACCATAAATCAAAGCGAGTGCCAGAAATATCAGGGGCAGCCAAAAAAGCATTTGAAAGTCACCTCCGATTTCCCACTATGACATGCTTGACACTACGATCGCACAGACCACAATTCCTCAGTAATCTCGAACCAAAAAACTTAATACACCGAAAAAACGATTTAATCTGGATTTGTTAAATGCAAAAAGTACGGCAGCGAGCATTCGGTTTCCGGAAAAGTAAGGTGAGAGCATGGCGGGTAGGCAGAAAAAGGTATCAGATTGGTGGATCGGATTAAACGACACAAGTGCCGGGGGCAGCATACGGGCTTTGCAAGCGGAACTTTTCCCGCAATTACCGCGGGATTTTTTCGAGCGAGCGGCCACACAGAGCACATAGAACCTGTACGCGAAACCCCGTGGCGCACCTCTCCGCCTCTCTCTATCTCTCTCTCTGTGCATGTGCACTCGTGCACTCGCAAACTCGACGATTCGCCGGCGATAACACGCCCTCGCGGGCACCGCACACACGCTTTCACATCCTCGAAATATTTATGAAGCGCATAAATATCTCGCGGCATCGTTGTTTCCGACGAGCGACGCTACCGCACTTCCAAAGCGAGCCGTTAAGCTTGCCTGCTCAAACACCCTTTGGCAGAGGTTGCGAGAGACTGTAAATTTTGTGGGGAAATATTTCATTTTCAAAGCTCCCTTTTCGCGAGGCTCCTTCAGAAATCACTCGAGTGGATTGTATTGCGTGGAAAAACACTTTAATCTTTGATTAATACAGAGGCATGCTCGTGAATTAATTCTTAGTGTCTTTAATCTTTATTAATAATTCTCATGGTTTCATACGTGATACGTGAAACTTGAAATGATTTAAAACTAGGAAAAGTTGGATTAGTTTCAATGAGAAATCTATGATTAACAGTGTCAATTCTCACGGATCTAATACTAACTATACCGCAATCCTATCCAAGTTTATCGTAGTCCTTGCGAGTGTGGACGTCGCGGCTTTCCAGCCGGCGCGGTGCGGCGTTAATGGAACAGCGTGGGAAAAGAAAACTCGAGGCGGTAAAATGGCACTGATGCAAGGCAAATGCCAGAGTGAAACAAGGCAAAACAAACCACATGCTACACCAACATACTGTTGTCCTGATTTTTTCCGAAACTTCGATTCTTTTCTCAACAACAATTATCTCCCGAGTAAAAGTACCTTACTAACAGTCCTAAGTCGACTGGTGACTAGCAGCGGCACTTGCCGCATAATTTCGTATGTAATTGCGCGCATAATTAACGCTAACTCAACATTGTACTGTGGTTCTGAAGGAGCGGAAAGACGCTTGTAATTATAAATCACACGACGAGAAGTAGTATATGGGTTACTTGGTTGCGCGAACCAAGAAGAACGACAAAGCACTGTGGTTTGATAGTAAAATTTTAAGGTACATCTCGGTTACGTACTTTCGTCTGGCCTGCGGTTGACTATACTTACGATGATTGCCGTTTAAAGTTAAAACCGAGAGATTCCATTTGATTCATGACGAACTAACAGCTCTACACAAAGCAGCATCGAAATCTTCATCGTGTCAGACGTAAATTTAGCCACCAATAATTCTAATCGCATCGTTAAAACATCTAACATTACAAAAAAACAAGTCTTTAAATTTTGATAATCGAAATTTCAGGAATTCAATTCCGCCATACCTAAATGCCGATCGTTAGAGCCTCAAACGGCTTGAACCGCAATCTTGGTCTACTCGGGAGCGACAGAAACTTTCACAATATCAATAGTTGTGAGCGAGACGGAGCAATGGTGCTCGGATCGCGTACGAATTCTTTGTCTATAAAATCTCTTATAAACTCTAGTAGCAGACCTGCTATTCCGGTTGCACTAGCTAGAAGAACTTGTCGGCTTACGTTGCTCGAGCTTTGCCTCACGCCCGATGAAAGTGTGCACGCTTCGCCTTATGCACCGGCGTCAGAATGCAGTCATTCTGATTCCCCGACGGCATCGAATGCCTTCTGAATTAAAGGAGGCTTCCACGTGCCCAATTACCACGTGCGCAATGAGGAGAATGAAGAGAAAGCGAGTGGGCTCTGTAGGGAGTGTATGTTTTGATTGGACGGAGGCTTCAGGCGAGACGTGTTAATGAACTCGTGAAGCTATCGGACAATACTCTGTAGAGTCAAGGTACCTGCGTCAAATGGTAATTGCGTCCCGTAATCTCCATACTCAAAATCTGCGGGTACCATTTTCAAGGCTTGACATTCGAAAGCCACCTCATTTCACGTAACACACTCCTCTTTACTCATGTGAATTGCAGCACATTTCACTGACGTTCAAAAGGCAAGTTTATATTAATCATTCTAATTAATTGCTAATAATTAAAGATGAATTTATTAAAGTTTAATGACGAATTCGTAAGATCTACCGACAGAAGTCCGAAGACAGACATCCAAAGCCCTGCTGATTACAAACGCTTATGACAATAGATTGTCGGCCGTACTTTTTTATGTATCACTGAATGAATACTAACAGTCATTAATTACTGCCGGTGCTAATCGCTCCTCGATCATGACATATGCAGCCACGCGGCAAACTTCAAATAGCGCTTTGTACTAGGCGCAGATCGGGACGATTATTAGGTGACAGAGCAATTGCTCTATTCTGCACCGAGTGAATGTACGAACAATCCATGAGTATCACAATCGCTTCGCACTTGTCGCGGCCAGAAACAATTGTATTATTAAACCATTGTGCGAATGAAGAAGAGAAACTATAACGCATTTCATGATTTTATAAACAGTATCGACAAGTATATACCTAATTACTATTAAAGTGTTTAGAAAATTGTGTTTCTTACTCAACCGGTTTATTTCTGCGGGCGGAAAAGCATTTTTCAATCTCGAAGAAAGTGATCGACACCGAGTGAAGGAAAATTACCGGGGCGCAAGAAGAGTGTTGTGAGAACAAGTATTAATTCCGGCATCCGGAGATTAAAGGAAGCAGGGAAGGACGGCGACCGCTTGATTTCAATTACTCGGAGACCGCAGGAAGCCGGCTTCTCCGTTGTCGAATTCGCGACTTTCACGGAAAGAGCGCGTCCTTCTTGAAGATTGGACGAATGCATTAGAGGCGGATGACAATAATGAAAGGACACCTGCTGCCTCTTTGTTCCTGTCGAGTTCGTGAAAGTGAATTTAAAGCCGAGGAAATTGGGGCTCGCCCCTTTCGCACCGCTTGCGTAACCCACACTTCCTCACTTCCATGTTTCGCGACGCCGCCCCGGGCGATTCGGCGACCTTTCCTTTAATGGCTCTCCATTAATCTTGTATCAGGTCGAGGCATATCGCAACGGACTACAGGGAAGGCAACCCGACATGAATGCGAGATCAGTCCTTACTGTATCGTGCCGTTCCTTGCTCTAGTTTGGAATAAGGAATGCCGAGCTTATTCGCAAAGATACATGCCGCGATTGTTATGCTAAAAGGTAGGTTTCTTGTTGACTTTCGAAAAGTCAACCGTTTTAAATGAAAATGTGAAATGTTAAAATTTTATATTAAAGTTTCTGTTGATGTTGAATGATATATTGAAACAGTTTTTTTTGAATTAGTAAATCACTGTCCTTTTACTGCATGCAATCGAGAAGAAATTAAAAACTGACTCGGGAAATGACGTAGCCTGTTGAATAAAAAGTAATGGTATAGGACTTTTTATATGGTTGCTCCATACTTCGCGACAGCACGTTGAGAGAATCATAATTAACCTCTCCGATTGGAGGCGTATAAGTTTGCGTGACAGAACCGAATTAGGCGCACGAAAGACATTAATGCAGGAATAATAAGGACTGATTTGTCTTGTGGTGATTACGCTATTGCGCGAGGACACCTCGGGGATAATCGCAAATAGCCAATCCACGTTTTCGATAGAGAACCATTATCATTTCCTTCGATTACGAGGTGAACCAGCAATTATTTACAAATTTAACATGACTCACGAAACCCTAGCTAATGATAAGTGCCCTCGCTAATAACAGGTGGAAGATTAACTGCGAATGCAACTGAATCTTATTACACCAATTATGCTCACGCTCTTTATTCCGACTCACCATGCTGGATGGAAACGACGCAAATTACTATTAGAAATCAAGTTTGTGACTCTCCTGATAACAAGTCCGCAAAATATCCCAGGAATTCCGAGTCCAGTAGCATCTCAAATTTCCTGATTTACTGCCTCAACTGCGTTATATCACCTCTACTACATGGCAACTCCACGGCTTCATACAGCTCGATGGTTAACTACTCGCGACAGCTAACTAGTGCGAGTATCCAAGAAACCTAACGTTGTGAGCTGAGAGGATTATGTAACGAGGAGTTGGCCAAGTCCTTTAAGGGCCCCGTTACGGAGGAGAGTCGGTGGCGTCGGGTCGAGGGAGCACGTGGGTTTCCGTTCACCGGGCCCGACGCGGCTAGTGAGTCAGACTACGTTCACCAGGGCAACGAATGCACTTGCACTTTTTAAGAGAACCTGTTTGCGGACCTATGAGCGAACCACACCCACCGCGCGTCTGCACCGTGCTGTTCCAGGCGGGCACAGCTCGCCCGGGAAAGGGAGCTACTTTCCGTTAGTTCGAAAGAACCGAGAGGGAGAGAGAGGCAGTGAAACGCGATTATCGGGATCTCCGAGGCAGGGAAAAAGCCTGCCGCACGATCATGGGAATTACAGTTACCCGGGGAGATCGCTCGCTCGCCCAGGAATTTCGTGAAACCAGTCCCATCTAACGACAACCACTACTATTTACAGTAACTATTCATTGTTACTACGAATCCACTAGGTTCTGCGAATTGCAGGCTTAGCTTTTACTTTGGCCGGCGGGAATCCGTTCCGCACGAATTCTGTCCAATTAAGTTCGAATTTAAAGTCGAGCCTTTCATTTTTAAAGAATCATTCTTGGACTGGGAAACTTGTAATATTCCTTTGAGAAGAAATTCGATGGGCATTGTAGTGCCCATAATTGTAATTAAAGTTGCACGGTGAATGAAAATATTTAACTTTTACTTTAAGATTTAACTTTTAGTGATTTCGATAGGGAATTACTACCCTTGCTTTCTACGTTCCCGGGAGAATGTTGGATAATAGCACAAGGAAGTTCTGCCAGGAAGTATCAACCTGATGGAACAAAGTGTTTCCGTCGTCCTATTAAGCGTGCGCTAACAGTTTATAGATCACATACCAGGAAATTAATATCAGACTATATGCACGTCAATAATCCCGATTATTTCATTACCCGATTTATCCTGTTAATTGCCAGGTCCAGTGCAGTGCGGGGCGAACACGTGCAGAGCGTGTACTCGCACGGTCATCGTACACGCCTCTTACATAAGTAAAACAAGAGAAATTGTATCATTTGGTTTCTTCGGGCTGACCGGTCCGGCGGCGGGCGAAACTTTCACTGGCGTTTATTGTGGCCCGTTCATTAAGCGGGCCTATTTTGCAAGGGACCGTTGTTTTACAACTTTTTGGGGAAAGTTTTTCTCATGTTAACGGACTTGACACGCCTTTTGTGGGGTTCGAATTGCTCGCGATATCTTCAGGCTTATGATTTCTTAAACATATTCGTGACGTAAGTGCTGTAAGAAGTAGTCTTTATGGGATGTTAATTTTATAGATCATGTGTGAAAACCGTAACTTGCTAAAATAATCTTTTTCTGTTGAGAAATATAGCAGTTGAATTTTCATTTATCTGGAATGTTTTGCCATCGAATCCACACTCAAACAAATTAAATTATAAAAGCCGAGCTCGCTGTAAAATGGAAATTTGAAAGTAAAAGTTAGTTTTTCAACGGCAATGGGAGTTAGTCTGCGCTCCACCGAATAACAATGTGATCTATCGCTATGCGCAACGAAAAAAAGTAACGAGCCTGCCGGCGACAAGAAAGTTCCTATCGCAACCCCCGTTCCACTGAATATTCAATCTGGTTTTTCCCCCGCTGGAGATCTCCACTCTCCGAGGTGAGGAACGCGCAAGTACAAAATGAATGAGGCTGCAGTCGCTTTTGTCACGCACTAAATCGTTCGAACTCAAAAGGGCATTCTATTCGTGTCAGATATCTGCTCCGGCACAAAGTCGATCCAGTATACCTGCCATTCTCGCTTAAGCGACCCGATATTAGCATAAGCTCTGATTGAAACTGGAGCACAATCACACATTGGTTTATCCGAATTCTTTCGATATTATGGGGACGGGGAAACCTTGATACAAATGTTTCATTTTCCACTTCAATAATAAGCGGAAATGGTGCGCTGCTGAAAGCCAGCAAGACACATTCATTTTCATCGAAGTCAATGCGCAATCACCCGTAATAACGAGGATCCTCGTTATATTAATTAACGAACGCCGACGTAACGGGAGACCCATAAATCAGTGTTCATGGGAATCGCGGTAACACTGCGTTTACAAAGTGACGAATGAGTTTAATCCTGCCTCAGCTTGTTAGCACATAATTAGTGTTAGCACCTAGTGAAACATGGGGTATTGAAAAACTCGCAATGCCAAAAGGATATGAATGATGTTTTAAAAGAAGATTAATATTTGTTATAGAGAACTCCCACGATGACTTATTCTGTGGCGATTCTACTTGGAGTGATACACTTATCCTTGTCGGCGATGGTTCTACCAAGGCCACCTTCGTCGCAAAACCATATTCGCCAGGACCAGGAGATTCTAAATCGCAAATATTTCGAGGGGAAATCCTTGCAGAACCTTTTCCAGAGTGCAAGTGTCGAACGACCAGACACCGAAGACTATAGGTACAACATTAAGACATTATAAATACGGAAAATTGAAAACCAGCAATTGAAGGAAATTGAAATCTTCGACTGTTTCAGTAATTGCGCCGACTCTGCTAATATAAATAAATTATGATCATTGAGAGGAAACGTCTTATTGTCGCACGAATTATATTGAGTTTGTAGTCGAGAATAGACCTGCCAACCAGCAGTCAAATTGCGACAGAACTTTCGCTGCTTATTTAGAAAGCTGTGGCAAGCTCATCGCATTCTAACGAGTTGGATGACACAATGGAAAAGGAAAGCACGACTCCTTTTCCATTTCTCCTGCAAAAAATACTCTCAATACCATACTTTCATATAACACGTTGTACTTGTTATTAGTAATGACTGTCGTGAATGGAAGCCTGTGTCATTCAGAAAGTGTTTCAGTCAATACAAATATTAAAAATATCGTATCGAATTATTGCATAGCTGTCGTATTAGGTTGTGGAAAAACTCTTTTATATACTATCGCGATTTTGTTAAACTTTTCAAAGACTTCGCCGACGGATCCTCTTTGCAAGACGTGCCTATGAAGCAATAACTGAAAAACGTGCCGCACACTATACGCAATCGAATGAATTGTGCAGGTTCACCGAGTGTTTTTGCAAGTGCAATGCACCAAGCACGATCGAAATTGTTACTTCCCCCCCGCGTGTTACGTCGCGCTTTCTTAACAGTCTCCTCGGTTCTTAATCACCGCGCGCAATCTAGGCGCGTTTCGCAAAACGAGTTTAATCACTTGCATGCTGCATTCATAATTAAGCAGGTAATAACTCTCATCGCTGCTGTTTCTTAATATCGTCTCACTCGCTGTCCATCGTCGGCTTCAAAACGTTGAAGAGAGTTAGTACCTTGATCTTTATGAATTGAGGTTAAATGTAAGTTTCGTTCCAGTGGTATCTGATTAATTTATGGGATGAAAGTTGGGAAGTCTACACGCTATGAATTACATTGAATTGGATTAACATCTCTCGGACAGAATATATCCAATGTTTAAGAGTTAAATGAAAATGGAACGCAAGAACATATTAACTAATTATTGAGATCAAAGCGCAATGCATTAAGTTATATCAAATTGTTCCAGGTTTTTGGAAATCGAACTGCAAAGGCCCGACGAGATCGAAGCGACCAATTTCCAGACTCTGGTGCACGCGATCCTAAAACCACCGGAGAACGAGAGCTATCCGAACCCCGAAGTAGTGCCAAACTCCGTACTAGGCGTGCGGAACGTAGGTCTATCACCGAACTTGCGTACGAATGTCTACAGCGAAGATAAACACATTCTACTTCACCCGTCCAAGTTGCACAGCCTCGACGAGAAACTGTACTACCTGAAGAACGGCCGGCCGAAGGTGTACGTGAACGTTCGTGGCAACAGTGGCTCATTCCTGAAAAATCCCAAGACCACTTCCGGCGAGGGCATGGGTTTCCTGCGCGTCACCCAGCCCTTCCAGAGGCAGACAGACTGGAAGACCCAGCAGCGTCACAAGAAAATTAAAATTCCAAAGAAGTACAACCGGCTGGCGGAGCCGATCGATGCCGATCGTGAGAAAAATTTGCTGCTCAAAAGCGAACTAAACAGGGCGGACGACCAACAGGCCTCGGTCTTCAGCATTATGGAGGAGTACGCGACCACCGAAAGTTCTATGGTTACATCAAGCGAACTCCCGAAACAAATACCTGCCCCACCCTCCAAGCTACCTGCTCGGGCATTGTTAACACAGACGACGCCCATACAAAGGTATCCTTTAAGGAGGACTGATGTTTTGCCGAGTTACGGTTTTTTCGAAGACTGAGCACACACTCGCTTATCATGTGACCTCTTTCGTCTTTACCTGTGGAAAATGTGGCGCCTTGGGCTAGACATGTGCGAAGAAAGCTATTGGGTCGCCTCGTAATTTCGAGCGGTGTGTTTACACTAAATGATGCTTTCTTTTATGGACATCGCCGCGCGACCTTATGAGACAACTAATACTCGAAGAGAGTGCCGATTTCCTTCGGGAGATTATACAGTTACCAATGCCCGATTGCTATGCTGGCATGGAGAGGCCGGAGAGGAGGTAGTTCGAAGATAGACCAAAGCCGCTGCAGCCGCAAAATGATCGAAATACAACCGATAAATTATTTCTAATGCGTATGACATTCTATCTTATAGTAAAGTCGTAAATTATGATTCAAGCCACTGGGCGATTTCTTAAATTATTAAAAATTTTCTATATAACATATGGGAGGATTGCCGAGAGATGGTCGAGCCTTCGATAAGAAACAAGCTGTGATTGCGCGACAAATACAACGATGTACCGCTGATAAGCTAATAAAATGAACTTAGCAATAATTAGAGTTAAACTAACTTTAAGTAGGATTAAGTATTCTGTATTATAGTGAAGAGATGCGCAAATTATTTATAAAAAATAATATATTTACCTGTAATCAGTAGTAATAATGTAAGAATAAATAAAAATTGACAACAGCGAATCTGCCGTTTCTCGACATTTTCTACGAGTATGATGGTTGTTGTCTGTATTAGAATTCTTACCTGTTCTGCTTTCAGAGTAAGCTCTATGAAGATCTGCTGCAGCTTCTCGTTCACAAAGTTGATGCAGAACTGCTCGAAACCATTCTTCTCGAAGATTTCAAAGCCGTAAATATCCAGGATTCCAATCTCCAAGCCGTCGGCGTTTGTCTCCATTGCGGAATTAACTCTCTACAATTAATAGAACATATGCAACAGTTAATGTTTGGCTGGTTCCTCGCGATAAATTGAAAAATATTTTGTCTTTCTGACATCGTGAAGTGTGTGTTCTAGAATCTGGATCTATTCGTTAGGCTGTTAAAGTATTCTCGAGTAACACTAACTTTGACCAAGTAGTCGAACAGCCGAGCGTAGATATCTTTGGCAAGAGCGTCCCTAGTATAAAGCGCCTGCTCCACATTTAGCGTCACATCGACGCTTTCCGACTGGCTTCCCCATTTCGACTCGAACTCCCTCGATGTGAACTTATGCGACAACTGCTCCGCGGCGATACCCAGTAGAAACGCTGGAAACTCCAAGACTGAAAAACACAGGAATCACAGTAAAAATTATTAATACAATAGAATTAAATTTCTCCCTTTTAATGAAAAACATCTAGAGAATATATTTCCCTGGATTTTCTAAGCAATAGTCAATTAAAAGGTTAACATTTTTCCCAGGTTCTCCATCGTTTAAAGTCTGCATTGTTTTTATTATTCAACGATCTCTGAGGTATTAATTGGGTAGTTGTTGCAATCATTCTTTACGACTTCTAACCGTATAATGATAGATATGCAAGCCTTTAAATGGTCTGACTCATACGGGGTAATTCTGCGCCAACGTGCGTCTTCGCCGCCACTTACACTGCTTATCTGTCACTCGTGAGTAATTTCCGTTTTCGACGAACTGCACGTTCCCTATGTGGAGAACACCGGCAACCAGTCGCAAGATATCTGTCACTTCGGAGTCCCCGATTCCCATCACGTTTAGCGCTGAAAAGTAGTCGAATGAGTTTTTGCCATTGGGGGGTGAAGAGAGATGGATTACCTTTGAGTGTTTCTTGAAAATCTCTCGCATCATTCGTACCCTCGACCCTGTGATTCCCGCCGTAACTCAGATATCGATAGTAATCAAGATCAGTCAATCCGAATTCATCTGGAATTATAATATTTATGTCGATCATAGATATAAATTCGTTGATTCCGATTGAGTTGGAGGTCAAGTTAAATTAGATTCCATTGAATGAACTCTATCGAATTGAATAAATGTCTCTGAAATTCGTTTAACATTGGAAGCGATTCAATGATCTCCAATTGTTATCATCCGCTCGCGAACGATGGGAGGATCCATTAGTAATCTAGTTACTGCCAATTGAATTGTCTATACTTGGGAAATACAGCTTATAAATTAAATAGTACTAGTAGGCTCTTCCCATTGTTCGGGGTACTCTCATCTATCTAACTCGATCAGTTTCATTGCTCTCCTCGCGCCGAGATAAGAAAATGCGCAGTGCTCAGCTTACTCTTCATCTGCTGATCGGCTCCAGTTGCCAACTGGTAAAATATATGAAAATTCCTCTCGCCAGGATTGTGGCAGGTAACTCTGGACTTCTCAAGCAGGAAGTTCGATATCTTGCCGCCACTTGGCTGCCCTCCAGCGCCGAATTGCATCTCCACATATTTGCCCTGTGAATTCAACCATTATTAATATGCTACTGAGAGAATAGGTAGAGTCACTTTCTCCAAAATATTTTGTAAACAAGATCGACTCTCAAACAGAAACTGAGAAAATTAAAAGTTTTATTTATGAATTTCTATAAGTATTTGAAGAATTTAGTTAACTGGTCCTATTCTTATCAGATTTATTAATACGTACAAATCGACTGCTATTATTATTTCGGACAGTCTTCGCATTGCCAAATGCTTCCAACAGTGGATTGGACTCCAAGATAACATCCTTCACCCTTTGGACCTTGTCACCACCGCCACTCACCCTCGCAATGTACGACATTATGTACTTGGCAGCGACGGTCTTTCCCGCTCCAGACTCCCCACTAATCATGCAAAATAATTGTCAGCATCATTAGCGCGAATGCGAGGAATAAACTGGCAGAATCTATTTGGATATCCGTAGCTTGTATGTACTACCTAATGATCACACATTGGCTCTCACTGTCGATCAACATGTTTCTGTACATCTCGTCTGCCAGGCCGTAAATGTGCGGTGGGTTCTCGTACGGTGCCTGAAATGCAGTATCGACTTTCGTGTAATGTGCACTAGCTTTATTTAGAAACTTCCCAACTCTGGTCGTCAAATGCCAATTAATTCACTTACCGCAGCCTGGTATATCTCGACTTCCTTCTCCCCGAAATATGGCATCTGCTTGAACGGGTTGATCGATACCAGGACCGGACCGATGCATGTCTAAGCGATGTTAAGGAAAAGTGTACAAGTCGTCGGACAAACTATTGGAATTGGATTTTTAATCGATTAATAATATTATATTTGAAGTATTCTAATACGAAATAAAGATGTACATATTAAAGTTACGGAAGTTGGGGAAAGCTTTGACGCCAATTTTGAGTAAGAGACTTTCTTCCACATGCAGAAGTCTTCATTGGAAGTGGTGAATCGATCGTAAGTCGTAAGGGCTTTACGGAATTCCTTCTGGTAAATCAGGTTACGGCCGGCAAATCGAGCCTAGTCTATCGTGCAGTACCCCAGGCTCCCGCGGGCAAACCAGGAAACCTTTTAAAGCATGGTGTCTGCTGCAGTAGTCGTGAAGAAGTTGATGCCCTTTACGAATTAATGCCTTAGACCCCACCGCTTATAAAAGTATGCTTCGTGGAAGGCGTAATACTTCTTCATTACATATGAAGCCATGAAACTACTCTAGCGAGGAGGAAATTCTTCGGAAGAAATCAATAGTGATTCGGCTATCCGGCTAATAGTAATGATAGTTAATCGAGAAACGGGCGATTCCGGCTGATACTTATGCTAATCAAGAGTTTGTTGGAAACACTGATTCTGAGGAAATGCAATGGCTAACAGATAATGATTATTTCCTGTGTTGATTATTAACTTGTCTTATCGGGTTTTCAGGAATTAATATTGTTCAAAGGATACGAATATGTAATCGTCCATATATCGCTTCTTGAGATTTTCGATGATGGCCTCCTCATTGATCTTTGGAAGGAGGACCATATCATCCACGCCCGAGACTCTGACATTCTGACTCTGCCAGTGGTACACCTGGAACACGAATAGCATCATCATCATTAGCACTGAAATTGCTCTCCAACCATTAATAATTCATCAATATGCAATCGCAATGGTTAATCCTCTGTAATAGACTGGTAGCCATAAACTGGCAATAACTCTATAATGGGTATTCAAGGATTGGTTTCGCAAATCCGTTTCATTAGGACGCAATCAATAATCATACCAACTCAAAATTAATCACCAACACTACGAGAGCGCTAGCTAAACTTGAATACTGAATACTTATTAATTCAACGCTCTGCATAGAATAATTGTGATAAGTGAGGAACCCCAATTTCATAACTTTGAATCGGCAAATATTAGTCCGAAAGGACTGTTTGACGAAAGTTTGATAAGTCAGTTAAGGAGAACTAGTTCCCCGGGAACATCGGGCCGACCGACAGACTGAGTAACTCCGGGGAATGTGGGACTCGAAGACACTCGTACAAGTGGTCTCGAGATGTAATACCGATAACAATAACGAGGAGAAAAGAGGAGCATGCAAATCCCATTAGAATTTCTGGGCCGCGAGTTGGAGGCTCGTGGCTATTCGCCTGGACATTTCGCGGGCTGGCTAGTTCATTGATCGTCACGGCAGAAGCATTACGAAGCTAATGCCGACACCACAGGTTGTCATTGAACAAGCGCTATTGACTTCATGCTGGATAAGACGAGCCTACGGCAAATTTGCTAGTAAGGCCTCGTGATTCAATACGGCTTACCGCTTATTTAGGTAAGTGGCACAAGCGGTAAAATCAACAAAAATCAACAACCGAAGAGCAACTCAGTTACCACCTGCTACATCGCCAAAGGAAATGTTTTAGCAAGAAACAGATAGCCGGATTCATTTACCAGTTTAAAGCCACCGGTCGCCGTCTACAAGACCCTAATTATTCCATTAATCCTAAAATCAAGCTAAATTTAGTCGACTAATTAGATTAAGAAACGCGAGCTAATTCGACAATGAGTGTAGTAGAGTAGGTAGGTAGACCTTGCGGCATTGAGAAACGAGAGGGAATGAAGAATCAAGGATGACTCGTCTCGTGCCGTGAGTACAAAGTGAGTCATGTGGCCCAGAGATACTGTTCGGAGCACACCACCATATAAGACACGTGTGTCTCCTCCGGAGCTGCAGGGAACTTCTAGCGACGTGATTGATAGAAAGTCTGAGAAAACAACTCGGCTACTTTCCTTCGAGCTACTTTAAAATCCCTGGGACCCGGAAACTGCCGTAAATCAAGTTAAAAAAGATTACATTTCCACCTATAAAAATTCTCAAACAACAGCAGACTAAGATCAAATTTCACAACTAATACAAAAAGTATGCGGCGCTCAAGGAGAAAGTCTCGATTCTCCGAAGACGCAGAGATTGCGTAAATCAGGAGCAGCTGCGGAGGAGCAGCCGGCCGATTGGTAAGCAAGGACAATGATTGACAAGAGGAAACCTCGAGATCTCGTCTTTGGTCTCGGTGCCATAAAGGAGTGATTTCACGGCTTCCGGCCAACAATAAGAGCAATGAAACTGTCTGCTCGTTCAGCGGAGTTCCGCCGGCGCGTCGCGTCGCGGCGGCTCGCCTCACACGGCCGAGATTTCGACTCGAGTGAGCTCCGCGTCAAAGGGCCCTTTGCTCTCGGGCGGATTCGACTCAACTCTGCCATGCGAGCCGCTGGTACATCCAATGTACAGTTTGCACGAATAAATTAACTGCCTTACCATGAAGTCGAGCAGGCGCCGCCACTTCCTATCACTAATTCCATTTCCGCGAGACAAAGCCAGCGCCCTCAGGAATTTAGCCTCCTAGACATTCAGACTAGACACTAGGCGGCCTCGAGATTACTAATTACAAGTTTAGTAGGACGTTCCTAGTTATTATTCACTTCCGTACCCCAGATGGCGGTGTCTATTAACACTCGCCTATTATTTCCAGTATTTTATAAACTAATAGTAGAATAGGCTCGAGTTATTGAATTGAGAAGATATCTTTTGAAAGATTTTAGAATGTTACGAGAGACTCTTATTGCAATAGTCTTTAGTGTTTTGCAAGCATTCGAGTAATACAGTACATTATGCAAGGAGGCCATTGTACTTCCCTCGAGGGCAATTGCTCTTATGTAGAGCGGGATGTATGTATATGCAAACGTAAGATGAATGAACGTAGGACGACGTTCTTTGATGCTATCTGTTTGATTGGGACGTGCTCGAGTAATCTCCTGTGCAGCAGCATACGAGAACTCGATCCAATTAATGTACTGTAACACACGATATTCTCTTCCCAAGCCTCTACTTTGTTACAACAACTATAATTTAGTAAAACTTCCGGCCCAGTTCTGCTACGGAGCATGTTTATATTACGAAATAGGTGAACTCAACTATGCCAATTTGCAAAAACAACGAATTGAACTTTCATGCGATTGTCTCTGGCCCAGAATGCAAGGTCATTTTGCAATTTGTAATTGTGCAAAGTCTTGTGCGCCGCGGTACAATGCCGGGAGAGAATCGTTGTTAGATTTTCCTTTCACAGGTGCAACTGTACACCAAAACAATGCGAGAAAGGCTAAGAACAGTTGCGACAAGAGTTGCCGAGACAATGAGGATGGGAGAACGAATTGACCCTGTTCCATACGAGGTGACATTATCCTTCCCGACGATTAGCGGGCCTGCAACCATGAATAGTCATGTACAAGGACGCGACATTCTTCCTTCCACACTGTGCATGTAAACAACCGTTAACAATGATAATGACTTTGCAACGCCTACTCGCCGAGTGATGTTATCTTTTTCGTACTGAATATCCTATTTGTTTATGAATAAACTGTTATATGAAATCTACATTGGGATGTTAACAAAATCTACTATTCTTTGACTTTGTAGATTGGAGCTTTATTATGAGGTAATTTAGTCTTGTATTAGTTATTGTTTACTAATAATGACGTAATTTATATTTCAGTAGAGTATTTTATTCGAATTTGGAATAACTCGAGTTTCGCTGCATCTAAACTCCGTACAGGAATCATAGACGCCTACAGGTTATTCGAAATTGTTATGTGCTGCCAAATCGAAACCGCATTTGTGTAGTAAATACTGGACTTGTGAAACTCGAGTTTACTGGTGCAATGGCCCGATAGGATTGGGCTTTGGAACTCGGCGCGGTTGGAATAAAAATCGAAACGATGTTTACAGGCTATTTTGCAAGACTAGTAAGCGTGAGAAGTAGCTGACTAGGTATGGGACGGGTGAGAGAACTAGTTCAACGAACCTGTTACCGCAGGCTTACGAGTGAAGCGTGACTCAGCGAGCAAAAACGGTAATGTACACGCCTGTTTTGTAAATTTATATGGAAAGCACGCACTGCCATCATCGATTGGCTGGGCAGCTTCGATGTATCCGACGTACAACATGCACATCCTATACTTGTACGAGGAAGCTTCTCTGTAAGATTCCTTCCACGTGTTTTGGAAATTCATGACTTGGCAGGAAACGAAAGTAAAGTTGATAAATCCGGAAAACACTGAATTATTGAAAGTGGGACAAACTGTCGAGAAATTGGAAATATCCAAACACTTGGAAATCCAAATAAATCAAAACTTCTTATGTCTTGGAGTATAAGGAAGTTTTCTTAACTTACAGAATTTGGAATTAATAATTTAAAAATTTAAATGGAAAACTGTAAGTGTCAATTAGTCGGATCTTACCTTACGGGAAAAAAGTATTAAGGTAACGCGGTCATGTCTATTGCAAAAAGGGGATTGAAGGCCAGGCTACTCATTATAATATTAATAACTTAATGAACGAGAAAGATTGCTCGTGTCGGCAGCGAGGCGCGTATGAAACAACGTCGTCGTCCGCATTAGCAGGAAAAAATGAGGATAGAGTTAAATGGAAGGATGGTAAATCTATGTATTCACGGCACGAATACGTCAGCACTGAGGCGTCCCTGATCAATCGATCGACCATGAAATAGTTTCGAGCAGTGCATGACTACACGCATTTCCTCTTTTTATTGGCATTGGAATTTCCAATTATTTATCATCCACAACGAATCGAACCTTTCACATTTTATATAATACGAACGAATACTATAAGTAACTTGGATATTTCAAAGTAATTAAATCATAATCGATTTATTAAATAACACGAACAGGAATCTTCGCCAAGAGACGCCTTCCAGTCATAATGGTATTCTTGAAACCAGATTATGACTAATAAGAGTCGAAAGAGAGAAAATGGAATTAATGGAGGTGAGTCAGTTGCAGCTTGCAGCTGAAAGAGAATATCTCGGTGTGTGGCGGAACAACGAATACGAATGGAGACACAACAAGAAAAAGATTTAGCACGTGCCTTTATGGTTTCACTATATCACACGTATCAGATAGAATATGAATCTTTGTATATGATATAGAACAATTCTAAAAAAGTGAACGGTAGACGTTCTCACATCCAATGCAAAACACACATTGTTAATAATAAAATATCGCAGAATTCTATTTTGAAAAACATCTATTCGAGAGTATGAAGTTACCCGGTTTCACGGAGAATTTCTCTCTTAAGAACTGGATATGAAATAAACATCACCGAGTATATAATCGAGTTAACACAGATTAGACTGTCATAACCAACTGTCACGAATTATATAAGAGCGTCGAACATTTCGGGAAGAGCGCAAATCGCGCGTCAATGAAGCGCAAGGTGTAAATACACGTTCCCTTTCACTGACTGAATCCGCAGTCATTCAATGAGTCACGATCGAATTCCCATCCCAGTTGACGTAAAGTCTATCCCGCAAACCGAGCCGCGATTCACGGCTACATGTGCTTAGGGATTTGCCAACGCCGGGAATTTGAAGACCACATGTTTCCGCAATGCGACAGACACTCATGTAACCAGACATTGTCATTCCATTCATACCGGCCGCATTGAAATGTCAATATACCTTCCCCCACTATTAACGACCCATGTCAATGTCAAATATGCGACAACTTTCGCTAGAATTCTGTCTGACCCACCTGATCGTTATATCATGTTTAAATTTCGCAGATTTTAACGGAATACCAAACTTGACCTCCTTATTTTCAATTGATAACTCATGAAACTACATTTTAGACTTCAAATCATAATACTCGCATTATTGTAATTAGGCAAACAATTTCCATCTTTCGAAAATGAAGTATACCTAACTTGAAATGCCTAAGAATAGATTCTTATCTAACTGTGTCAAATACAGGTAAGATTAATTAAAATTGATATGCGAATAAAGCATCGCAGGCTAATAGATAGTAACTTCAAAGCTTACTATCATTGCGATTTGTCTTTTGAATATCGCACAACGTTACAAGCCAATATTTTCGCGAGGCTCGACACGATTCGTGCAGGATGCGCAACGAGTTTAATCGCCATATAATAGGAAACTTAATCTTATCGAAGCTCAGGTTTTATCTTATCCGGGATATACGAGGGGAATTATGGGCGCGCGCGAGCCAATTCCCAAAGTGTCTTTCCGAGTCCAGTAGCATCGACGTATTTATGTGAAAAAGTCGACCCCGCTCCCGATCGCGCTCGGAATGAGGTCGATATTTTGGGTTTGGTTCGTTAACTTCGCATTAGCTCGACTGGAGTTTAATGCCCCGATTATCCAGCCCTTCCCACCCTCATCCGATTAGAGCGTGGCGCTTCGCCGCCACTATTAGCGATGTTCAACCCTTCCCGCGCGTACTATTATTGTGTACAATAAACTGATATCGCGAGCTGCTGTAAACATTCTCTCACGTAAAAATAAAGCCTTACTCCCGCTAGATAAATTGGGTCGTTGAGTCTATAATTACTGAGTGAGTGAGTGGCCCTTGTATTTCCATGGCGGTAATAATAATAGCCGCCGTAATAAAATAGGCGCACTCCTTCGCAAAATCGATTTGACCTAATTGGATTTCCAATTGAATTTTTACGCCGGTAGCATCGAGACCTCCAATCTATAGAAATTCAATTCTATTTCATACTCGTGGAAATTGGCATCGAACCTCCAAGTACGAGCAAACTGAGAATTAATGAAATTCAATACAATATTCTTTCACTGGTGAACCAATGGATATTCATGGATCAGTTTTACCAAATGCAAACATAACTCGTATTCCCCTCTCTGCAGAACAAATTCTAGCACACTAGTAAAAACATATCCAAAATTCTTGACCAACTCTTTGGAAAGAATTGGATTGGCAATAATTCCATTGTACCGAAGCAAAAAGCAAAGGGCTGACACCATTGGGATTATTTATTGGAACTATGTGCCAAGACGATTGTCTGCCAAATGGGCAGAGTGTGCTAGTCCGCCGAAGCAATTCCGACAAGTCAATCGAAATATAAACTGTGTCAGTTTCCCGGTGCACACTAGCACAGGGCTGCTTCGATTAGCAATCACTTTCGGCCAGAACCGCGAGCGCGGCAATCCGAGATATCGGATTATTAATCGCCGCTGCACAGAGATACGATGACGCTCTCCTGAGCGTCAGCGGAAAATAAGGCGTGATTTCCACGATGTGTCAGACTCCTGGCGACAAAGGCTTCGCCGGCGACTCGGAACTCTATGTAGACTTTCTTGCGTCCCGTTTGAGACTACCGTGTACACGCAGCATGCTGCTTTTTCATTACACGCCGAGTGTTGTCGCGAGCGGCTTTTGCTCAGCAAATGTTTGTAACGGTTCCGCAGACACCGATCAGTTTTAATTGGTTTCTCTTACACCTGCATTTGTAATCGACCTGTAATGTGCGCTTTCAGTTAATGAAAATTGTAGATATAGTTTTGCGCAAATGGAAATTATGATCATTGCTTAATAAGGTAAGTGGTTGGTGGTTGATTAAACCGGCTGTGTAGATTAAAAGTTTAATTAATGAATGGATAAGTCATATTTTTAGTCTGCTCAATGCGAATGAAACCTTAAAAACATTCAGATGCATTATTATATACAAATCTCTAACCGATCAGTGAGAGTGTCTTTTTCTTTATTTTGTATACCACACGTATACAACTGGCGTTGGAAAGAACGCTTCCAAAGTAACCTTAAATCTTAGCGCAACCGAGAAGTCGCAACACCGTCAATCAGTCTCCTTCCACACCACAACAAAGCCTGCAATTAGATAAACTGCTATCTCCGAGGGCGACCAGCCATTATACTTTTTCGAAACAAACTACTAGCCGAGCGTCGCTCGAGCGAGCGCACTCTCTTTTCCCTCGCGCTAAAAGCCGCGTGAGCGCCCGGAACGGCACTCAGTCCTCAGTCACCTCGATCGGCCCGGCGGCCGCGCCGCTCTCCAAACTGTTTTCTCGCCGGCGGGATCCCGCCGATATGGAAATCCACCTGTCCACTTACCATGTCGGCGATCGGCGGAGACTGGCACGCGTAATCCTCAGATCCCGAGAGGGAAAACTCCGAGCCGGATTAGACCGGCGACATTCACCGTCAGCGGGCTGTGTTCTCACTCAAAATCGCATGCTGCTCTGCGCCACATGTCAACGCACTCTCGCGCACCTATTCACACTGGCGCTCGCTCCCCCGAGCGCTAGATACGCTGGCGAGCGAGCGAGGACGCAGAGAAAGGAGTGAGAGAGGAGAGAGAGGAGAGAGAGGAGGGAGCGAGAGGGCCGAGTGAATATACACGCGCCAAGTGTATCCTCCCGCCGTGGTCAGCCGCGCACTGAATGTCTGACTCAGAATGCCGCGCCGCTGCCGGCTCAATCCGACTCTCTCGCACGCGCTCCCCACTTCCCGCGCGCTCCCTCGCTCTCTGCCCCTGTCCTATACTGCTACTATACACCGCCGCCGCGCCGGTGAGCATACCTCACTGCCAGATACTCTTCTGCATTTTGGAGGACGCTTATCGGGGCTTTTTTCAAATTCTTTTCACCCACTATTCACTCGACTACCATGGAGAAACGTCACTCGGCGCCCTGCTCTAATTATACTCGACTCTTGTGCAGATGATGAAAGGAGCTCTCTCCGTAGGAACGGGCCGGGTACAAGGGCGCAGTAATAAGCAGAAACTTGTCCATATTTTTAGTCGAGAGTTAGACAGCCGTGTGTTACGGGCTGTTTTGCAGATGCGCATCAAACAGTGTGTGTTAATTAAAAACGGAGATATAAAGCGTGGATTCGAGAACGCAGTTTGAGATAACTGAAAAGGGCTAATTGGGTCACCTTCCTCAGAGACAAATAAGGAAGTTTATTTTGGGATTTGGCGTATCGTGTACGAAAGCTTGCAGATAAAGTGATTGGTAATCATTCGCATTTACGCTGCACTTTCTAATTACTGAGAATTAATTGGAAATTAATTTAGTTTTCTTTCTAGCTCAGAAGGAAGACAATGTCTTCAGGAAATTACTATATTTGTACACCAGATGAAAGAAGCTCCAATTAAGGAAACCATAAAGGGAGAATTTGTCAAGGTTACCGTCACACATCCGCAATCAGTGCTGGGTCTGAATCAAGTCTACACCAATCGCTGATAGATAAAAGCGGCATCCGTCGCTTTAAATTAACCCGCATGAATCATTAGAAGCAGTGTTATTACTTAGCATTATCGTCCAGGCCGATTAGATTGGCCGCACAGTTATTGACACATTTTCCGCATGTTTGCTGTTACTCACTTAGTACGTCCGCGTGTGGTCTTCTCTTCGTTCTCTGGTTGGGGCTACGCATGCATGCACATGTATGTACGAGAGCATATGAGTTCGCATGCCTCGGTGCGCACTGGGTTTGGTATGACCGAGTCAGTGGGGCATGCAGTGAAGACAGCAATCGTGGAGAAATCAGCAATGATCCGCTCGATCGGCCGTTTCCCATGGAATTCGTCGAATAAATTGAGACAACTGCTTATATGAAACTCCTTTATTTCATATAAAGAGAAATTCGTTCCGTATAAATTTGTTCTTTACGTGGATCGCGATTCTGTATTTAACATATAATCGTAACGTGAAAGGGAGGGTGGTATACCAACAAGGAGAAATAGTTTTGCTAGTTAATAGTCGCCTACTCCCGTTCGGCTCTTGGTTCTGCTCTTCTTTTCCCTTGGTTTCTGCTCTTGCTGACTTGTTCGGTTAGGTCACGTGGGGTGTGGAAAAGCCGGGTTTGTTTTTTACAATGAAAAAGTAGTACAATTATTACAGAATGGAACTTAAAATATTACTCGCATGTATACATAAATTGCTAACGCAAATCGGCGCGACTTCTCTCGCAGATAAATACTTGTCGCTCTGAAGTCCGTTGTATTGTTTATTCCTATATAAAATCGATAATTCAGTTTGACAGGCAATAAAGATATCGTAGCGGGTGTCAATGTAATAAAAGTGTCTCTCGACACTCTATTGCTATTGAAATTAGTACGACGGTTCTGCAAAAGAATCATAACAAATGTATCAGTAATCATTTTCGCACATGAAAATGTCGGAATACACTTTACACAGTGTATTCAAAGGTACAGATTGACCGGGATCGGTTGGCTATTTAGCACTTTGCCAACCAAGTAAACCAATGAAATATACCACTGCAGAACTCGTTCCTGCCAAAGCATTTAATTAACATTGAACTATATTTATAAAAGCTTGAATACTATGTTCATAGAAATCCAGCAAGCTTTCAACACGAAACGTTAGGGAGCAAGCTTCTACATTAATATTCAACTCTCGAAGACTCTTTAGCACTCATTTCCCATAGGAACTTCAGTCGGCAAAGTGTTAAAGGGCTCGTAGGGCCTGAGCACATCCTATCTCTGCTGTAGCGGCGAATAAAGTGAGGCGGAAAGAGAGAAGGTATGCGATCTCTTCGTTCCAAGAGAACGATAACAGGCAGCGTATATCAGTAATAACGATCCAGCGGGGCATGTTACGAGTTCGTCATTGTCATCGAGGGGCATAGTGAGTGGGAAGTCTACGGTCGCGTGAAGTTATCAAGCAGGATTGTGATTCCTCTGCCGTGTGTGATTGCGCCGGGCGCGAGGAGCTACCATTAAAAGTGAGTCTTCCTCGCAAAGCTTACTACAATTGGATCGATCGGTTCCGACCTAGCAAAAGTGCACTTTTATATAATATCGGATGCAATGAAGTGGAAATTTAATCTTTGTAAAGAAATCCTTTGAGGTCAAGTGCGTGCGGAATTATCATTAGAACAAAGTACGTTACCAAATAGTGTTAAATTCCACTCGTTTCGTTTGAAACCTTTTGAGATGTGTAATCTTCTCTATACAAAATTCTGTATAAATGTATTTTGTATCAAAACCTTTTAACTACTTTTCACGTGTTCACAGTTTTGAAGGTCGGAACCTCTCGTGCCGTAATTCTGAGTCTACACGATTTAGTCGCCAAGCTAGATCGGTGCGTCGATGTAATTAGTAGTCCTATGGTACATGATTGTCACAAATAAGTTTACGTAGCATCGGTGAAAGTACTCACTGAACCGGTGTACCTAGGAAGCTGGGAATACCGAACGCTCTTTAATAAAATGCCTCTCCGAGTAATTTGCACGGGTTTACAAAAAATGTACCAACTACCACGCTGTAAGCCACGAAAATGTATGCGAGCGATTGTGTGTATGTGTACTGACGTATGCGATGAAGGGTTAAGCTTAGGACGTCGATCTAAAGAATATTGAACCGCTTATGGCTATGAAACTAGATCGTAATTCTTGGCCAAGCGAGCGGGCCCACCTGCTCTCTTGAAATCGATTAATCAACATTGGACTACTCGCAAAAAGCTCAGTTCTAATTGCAAGTTCAAAGGATTCGAAAGTATCCAGATTGAACTTTGCAAACTTAACTTGTGCACGATAACAAAACTCGTTTCAAAAGCGGCAAATCTCACGGCTCGCTTGGCAAAGGCGGAATGGAAAATTCGCGTTACACATTTCGACGCAGGAAAGTGAGTGTGAAATTGTGTAAGTTGGATGTAAGAAATTGGGAGAAATAAGAATTCTCCGAGGTCGGTGTTGCCCTGACTCGCACTACCCAAAGCTTTGGTATACTTTCTGCCGAAAATTCTGAACAGAGAGTCGGCGAATACACGTAAGAGTTTGGCCATGTATGCAGTGACGCGCGATAGTTTTCTGGTGGAATAGCGGACAGTTCTTCTCCGCAATTGTTCGCTCCACACAATGGAAGCGTTTTCACGTTTTCTGGGAGAAAAGTGTCGCTTTTAGTGCGATTTCTCTCGTCCTCCGTTTTATTCTTTGCGACCCGCTGGAATACTTTTCTGACACATCGAGAACTATGCGGGTTTATGTATGCAGCCAGAAATATGCAGGATAAAAGCGAATGTCTTGATTCATAACTTTCTCACGGCTGGCCCTTTTATAAGACTTTTTCTCATTATTCTTCGGACAAAAATACGGTACAATGCATAATGCATTATTGTAATTCACAATGTATTTAAGTCAAGTTCCATTTAAAGTATAATGTAATCCTGATGTATCGGTATCGTCGACGTGTCAGCGTCAATAATCCCAAACGTGGTATGCCTTCTCAATCCGAGTTCCATCCTTGAACGATCACGTGACGCCCTTTGGATTACATCTAGAGTTATATTATATTGCAATTGACATTCGTTTATTTATACAGTTCGAGCGATTACTTAAGTAATTCGAGAATAACAATCTCCCAGCTCCCAATAACGCTTTTAAACTTTGTTCCGCCACTCCGTTAGAAACGGCTCGAATCATGCGCGAGACTCTTCGTCTCGATATATCATTTCTTTATCTAGTATTCGCACTTGGGGAAGATCGTTCGCGCACTGTACCTTCAAAGGGAACGCAAACGTATGACAGGTCGACTCGAAGTACACATCGTATCGTCTGCGTAGTTTCGTCATTTCTGTTCGTTTCTTACAGATTTTGCTAAACATCGATCCCCACCGCTTTATGCACTCGGCAGTCGGCTCGCATTCGAAGCGGTGCTATCGCGCGGGGCGATAACAAATTACAACATTGAACATTTTGCATGCGACGTATTCTTACAAACTCGACGCATAGTTGCCTGCACATGGTATTTAGGGTGTCGGATGTCCGAGCGGAAGAAAAATTATTGTACGGTGACGCATACTTAGTACTTGTTTTTGCGTCGTCCCATAATGTTTGGTACATCAACTCGTCTTGATTAGCAGAGTCATAGTTTAGTGACAACATAAGTTTCAATCGAGTTCAACAGAGAATGGTATTGTAAGTTTAAAGGGATGCGTCTGTGGATGTCGTAGTTGGATTTTGCTAATATTGCGGTGCCTTTGGGATCTCAGAAGTTATGTAAGACAGCATCTCAAATACGACGGTCAGAGCACTGGAAGAATAGAAATGAGACACACATTTCTATCCTGATCTTTCGCATGGGTCATTTACATAAGTCTAGTTCATGTACGTTTACCTTGCTCGAAATACGGCACGCTTAGAGCGAACATTGGATGAATTCAATGACACCCAGTGGATCTTTCGCAAGTATACTTTCAACGAATGGACGACACTGCTAATAAATATCGATACATACCGGCTTGGCTCGGAAACTCATCGTTTCCATTTGTAACACAGATGACCCACCACAAATGAAATGATCCAAACAAACAATAACAATTCTCTTTAAAAGCGATTATTATCTAATATGGATGACTTATTAACTGAAAAACGAATTTGATTAAAACAAAATAATCGCTGATTTGTTGTCAACTAAAGAGGAGATCGTTCAACAGATGCTAGAAAAATTCTAATAAAACTACCGGAGTTACAAGACATGGAATGGAAAGTTTTATTTTCGTCGTTTTACAAAACTCGCCGAATTTTGGAACTTAGGTACTTGTATAATATAACAATATAAACGGGCCGAGCTCACGCCTGAACACTGCTACGACATACCTCGATACCAAAGGGGCAAAGCAAACGATTGCTATTGCACGATAAACAATATAGTAAGATATGTAATGAAGAATAAGGAATGAAATCTTCCTTAGTCGTTGTTTCTCCGCTGTTCAAACAATCAGTTCGGACGGCCTCACCGTGAAAACCTCTCTGCCTTACACTTAAGGATAATATCTCCAATTAATCAATGTTTCCCCATGGTAAACATGTCCTCTTGGGCGCTAGTACAATTTCTCACAACCGATAACGAACACGCAGCTAAAGCACCACACACCGATACGTCGAAATTCATTTCTTAAGTCAGTAGCACAACATCAATAGCACTCTATCTTTTTAGTCCCCTAATTTCGCCCTGCAAGACCCATCAACTTAGGACACCATGTGATACAACCAAAACGAAACATTGTCACTCAAAACCATTAAGAAACCAAAGCTATTATGTACAAGTCGTAATCGAAGAACAGAATGGAATCAAAAGAAAACAGGGAGACAATAAAGGGCCTGGCCCGTCAATGCTAAATGTTTATTAAACTCAACAAATGCTGTCAATAAAATAATAAGAACAATAAGCGAGTCCTCGCCGATGCCCAACATCAGAACAATTGATGTGCACGCGAGCATAAATGAGTGTGTACGAGTGTGTAATGATTTTTCATACAATTTCTCGAAATGTACAATTTCACCGCAAAATGTACAACTTGGCCTGTGTCCCAGTCACCGATTAGTCGAGCGCCTATGTATAGGTCGAATAAAAAGTCCCAACGAATTTCTGTGTGCTAAGCGTATATCGTACAAACTTGCCCATCGGGATCGGCCGTGCTCCGCACGGCTCGCCGTGGGAATTCCTAATGAGATTCACTAATTACGCGGGCTTGCGGGGCGCATGGTCTGCGGAAAATATCAGTGGCTAATTAAAATACGAAATCGGGCGAGTGAAAACGAGCGGTGTAAGTACACGCCGATAGCCAAACCATCCCGCGGCAAGTTCCGGCTTCACAACGGAGGGTCCGGAGTTACAAAATCCAGTGTCATCAGGGAGAATCGATCCCATTTCTCGCGAGGCACCTAACGCCTGTCTGTGAGAACAGACTGACTTTAAATGCGGAATAACAATAGTTTGAAGGTCTGTCTACAGACGTCTGTGACGTACCAGTAGCGGGCTGATACAGTACTCGTTCAGTGTTTCAGTGTGTTTCATGTTTCATCTGCAGTGGCTCAGTGGCTGGCTCTTACAATCTCGGCATTTGTGTTTCTTTCATCAACGCTGAAGCACTGAATTCTATAGACTGCGACGTATGCAGTACAGATACGTCACTGATATGTGCGACTAGCCTCCAATGTTTCCCCCAACTCTTCTCTATTATATGTACACAATATAGACTTCTGTATATTCTCTATACAGGTTCCTATTGCTCTTGACTTCGGGTCGCCCGGAATCACCGGGTATTTCATCCTATACGTTACATCCTTGCGCAACGAGTTCGCCAGTCGAACCTAGACGCGATAAGAATTAGCTAAGAGACTCATAAATATCGACTAAATCAGCGAGATTCTAATGCACGTACGACGATAAATAAGAACGACGCGCCGCCCTTCGAAACAAGTGGTAATGCCTAGTTAATTAGACGGTTAAGCTCCAAGCCTATCGTCGAACAGAAACACTTAGTCCACTACTGAAGCGGTCGACCTCGAAGGCTCGAGAGTGCTATCACATTTAAACATAATAAGAGAGCATAGTTTCTCACTGAACAATTTATGATACCTATCAATTGGCTATGTCTGATTGACCGAAACCTTCGTTTCTTCTACAACATTAATGCGAATTACCTACAATTTCGGCATGTAGAAACGGTTTCGGGTGATTGTCGTCGGACTCTTCGATCTCTTTTTCCACGAGAGAATAGTAATGCGCATCTCAAGGTCAAACGGATTGTTGTTGAATTTCCATGCAATATCGACACTCAGACAACATTGACCCACACGCTCGCAAGTGATACTCCGAATGCCCTCGGAGCTAGTGTTAAAAACCCAAAATAGACTAAAAGAAATGTACTTGAAAAGGTCAATCTAGGCATTAACGCAGGCGAGTGATGAAATTTCCATCATAGCACTGACACGCTAAACCCCCCGATACTTCGAGCAACGCATGGAGTCAAGCTTGGGCAATGCCGACCGATAAAACTGTGCACTTGTACAAGGCGTCGATAAATAACGAATAAATATACAACACTTTTGCCTAAACTCGCTTTAACATATCCGAGTGATACTCCCCCGATTGATAGACTATCCACAATAATGTACGATGCCCTAGAGATTCGTCGTATCCACCATGTACGAAAATGCCAGCAACACACAGCTGCCAGAAAAATGGGCAGGCTATTTAACTCATTAAATACTTAATAGTATTTAACTCATTTCATTCTCCTAGAGTAGGCGTCAGTGGATTCATCCCAACGAGCCTAAGCCGAAACTATCAGACGCACCTCACCGCAGAGATCTACGGACGCCAGCTCACCGCTCGCAAAGAGTCCACGACTATCAATTGTGACTTCGATTTTCCTCGTGTCCCAATGGTCGTGTCTTGGCTACATCGAGCTTGCGTCCTCCAAGCAGAGGCATTTTGAACAGGAACACCTTTTCGGGCCCTGATCGAACAGGCGGACGTCGGAATGGAAACTCAAGGTACAATGTAGAGGGATACGGTGCGAGGGGTGAAAGGAATCTGTTGAGGTTGATCCAATGGAGGACTGGGTTGCGGAGGTAATTGAGAGAAGGAACGAAAAGTGATAGGGAAAGGTGCGTGGCGAAATAGAGAGCGCGAGTCTTCTTGACTTGGCACTGAAGGGAGAGAGAGCTACTTGGCGACGAAGGACGACCTCAGCCCGGTGATCGTCGGGTCGCATCAGAATAGGCCGAGCTTGGTCCTGAGGAACTCCTTGATCGGGACGTAGTACTGGTTCCTTAAGGCCACCATTTCGGGCGTCTTGCGCAGGCTGTTGAACAGGGTGGTGTCCGTCTCGAACACCAGCACGATCACAATGAACAGGACAACAATCGTCAGCATGAACGCCGGTATGAAGAGCCTGATGATGCGCACGCTCTTCTGCTTGAACTTGCCATCGAAGCGCCGACTGGTGTGCTGCTGCTGTGGGCAGCGAGGATGGTGGTGGGACTGCTGCTGCAAACAGAGCTTTGAGTTCTGAAGCTTTTGCATCTTCGGCACTGGCGTCACTGAACGGCTGTGCGGCTTCCCCGGCGCGTCCAGCAGTTGGCTCTCCGAGGAGGAGTGGTCGAAGGAGTCCCTGAAATAGTAGTCGTTCGCCTCGTCCTCGTGCTGCCCTACTGCAACACAAATCACCAGGCTTTCGATGACGCTCCAATTCCTGCCAATCTCTCTTGGCAGGGCAAGGAAGACAACTAATAGATAGTCGAAAGAGATCTCCTCCTATCCATTAAAGTCAATCAGTGCGCAAAGCTGCGTGTCAAACCCCGCGGCAAACAATCGGCTAAAGGCCGCAATGGGAAAACGGCGAGAGAGTATCGTCCTCTCATCACCATGTTCTAATTGCGGCCGGCTTCCTCCGCGCTTTCGTGCTCGATCCATATCAAACTCTACACATGCAATCTGTCGGATGCGGGTCACTGCCACCCTCCAACTGATATCTATATACGTATACATATATATTACATATATATATATGTAGTATGTATATCAGACACAATAATTATATCCCATGCAGTCGACGCCCCAATACGGAGAACAGGGCCCAACTCTCGACAAACCGAGAACAGTACAAAAACAATAAATACCGAACAAAATGGTAACACGCACGGCTCTATATACACAGGAACACGCGTATATATATATATACTTGGAGATGCGGTACGATCAGGAAGCGATTCTACACGGGCAAGGCCATACGTAAGAAGAGAAAGAGAGAACTGAGAGAGAAATAGAGACGATCATCACAGAGTCATCGAAGGACTCGTCGGATAGTGGGATACCGAATTTACCTGTCCTGTCTTGTGGTTTGAGGCCATTTTTGACGGCGGCGGTTTGAGCTAACGCAGGCGGCACGTATCCATTGATGCTGTTCTTGAGGGTGTCGATGAGGTTCTCATTGTTGGAGGTGCGTGCGAGCCAGCTTACCTGCTCGTTGAACTTGCGTGGGATAGCCTTACCAGTGGCAGGGTCATAGGAGGGTCCATCCACCACCGTGGTAATTAGAGTGCCCGAATCACTCGGCAGTACGAAGGTACCGTTCGCGATCTCCTTAGTCGCGTAGAACGAGGGCATCGGCGCCCTCGACGACTTGATTATCAGCGCGGTCGAGCGCACCACGTGCGGACTCTTGTCCAATGCATTCATCCGCTGCCTGACCACGTTGTCAATGTCGCGCCGGCCCGCTAACTCCTTCGAGTCTATCACTATTTTCTGACTGTACAACGGTCGCGGTCGGTTCGACGTGCTCTTGGGGAATTTCAGTTTTACTTTCGCACGGTTTGTGGTGGTGTTGGAGGTAGTAGTGGTGGTGGTGGTGGTGGTAGTAGTAGAAGTAGTAGTAGTGGTGGTGGTGTTGTGGGTGGCACTCGCATGCGAATCTTTTTCGTCTACAGCTAAAAGGAACAGAAAGAAAAGGAACGAACAAATCAACATCTAAGAAGCCAAAGAAGCGGCACGGTCTCGTACGGCGCGCGCCCGCGCCCGCGCTCTCAGCCTCGCGTATATCGATACGTTCGTAAGTGATCTACTTTCTTCTACCAATGTGGCTCTTTCAAATCGAACAATTCCCCTTCAATGCCAATTTAACAAATATACGATTATAGCTTTCACACATCTTTAATAAGTTCAATATTAAATAACAGATTTGTTAAAGCTTAGCTTCCAATTCCGATTGAGTTGACTAGCCACATGGTAGCCCAGCGACGTCTCTGGCCTTTTTTTATCGCTAATATATGAGCAGACAAAGAAGCGATATGTCCTCCCGACGCGCTGTCCTTTTGAACGCGAATTCTTTTCATCCAAAAGCCAATAAAAGCGACGATATTGTACTCTCGCATTGTACTCTGAGCTTCGTTGTTCATTCACCGATTCATGCTTGCTCAGTTGGTTGAATTTATTGTTATCCCGCCTAGTTTCGCATTCGAGATACGCGGCGTGTGCTCATACCAATAACGAGGAGTCAGACATCGTTGGAGGCGGACCTCTCCATGCAATTACATTATAAACTGTTAATTCTCCACCGGATTACCAGTCGGCTTTGGAATGGAATTGTCGCAGTGGCGCCCGACAACGTGCGGTCGGACGCTTCGCAACTCGACTTTATAATAAACATCCAACTGTCCCACCCACGGTAACCCGATGGTTCAAACTTTCAGAGGAGCGCAAAAATATACATCTCAGCGAAAACAGTTTCAGTTCGCTTCGGGGCGCATTAATTTTCGTAATTACTTGTACATGCGTGGAAAGTACATCTCGTCGTCTGGCACGGCCGTTAATTATATGTATGCTACAAATACCAAACAATCCCTCAGCAATCCCGGTTCCCATAGAGTTGTACACGACCGCCTTTTATATCGTACCGAGAAGCGAATTCCATTGGAATAAATTTTTAGTTAAATTGCGCTGAAATTAAACTGCGCCCGTTCATTGAAACTTCCGAGGCTTGAGAGAGTCCGATAGAGTTTCGCGATTCACGCGGTGCATTGCGGATCTGGCTTCCCAATAACGAAATGTATTAGTAACTCTGGAATGGCAAAGCGGCGGTATTGACAGATCACTCCCAGCGGCGACTGAAAAAGGTAGCAGCAAACAAATGAAAGCGACAATATACCCTT
Source organism: Crossocerus cetratus (assembly GCA_963675795.1). Lineage (NCBI taxonomy): Eukaryota > Metazoa > Arthropoda > Insecta > Hymenoptera > Crabronidae > Crossocerus > Crossocerus cetratus. Next base: position 7,031,786 of record OY776670.1, on the reverse strand, counting down.
GCAGCGATGCCAATGTGTCGTAAGCAAGGCATTCCCTCGGAGTAACTACCAAGGCGGAAGCAGACTGCTTCCAAAGCCGAGGTGCTTTCAGAAAGCAGCACAGATCCTCTCCAGCGCATATTGATCGAGTTATAATAGTCAATTACTCCGACCGTGCGCAACACGACAAAACGCACAAGGTAGACAGCAACAACGTAATTCAACAAGTCCCTGCAGGGATGGTTGGGTTGAGAGAGAAAGAGAGAGAGAGAGAGAGAGAGAGAGAGAGAGAGAAAAAGGGGGACAGAGTAGACAAAGTGTGAAGGAAGAGAGATACAAGAAAGGAGTCAGGAAGATACTGCGAGGGATACTGACCATTATTTCTCCTAGCATAAATCTCTTGGTCCTCGGAAACTGTTTCGAGAAGTGGCAAGGTATTGTCCGGGCAGTAAGGCGAGCTGAACGGCAGACCCGCACCGCCCTCCGACATCCCCGTGCCCTCCAGCCCGGCACTGTGACAGCTTCGTGGTAAACTCGAGTATCCTGGAATCAAACACATCTCCTAATTATCGCCTCGAGAGAGTAATGCCAACCACGGGACCAATGCGAGCCGTGTCTCCGCCATCGGTTCCATTCCACTCCCAGTTCTCCTCCCTCGTTAACATAAACCATGTGCTAATGTCGGCCGCGTGAGCTTGATGAATTAAAGCTTATTCCGATATTCGCTACGCTGAATTCCGTAGGAAGGTGCACTTTAGCTTTTTGACAAGGAAATTGTGAGCAAGTCATTACGAATGCAGGTATACGCAGCTGTAAAACGCGGTTATAACTCTCATGGGATATAAATTACCAAGTATCCCCCCACAGAATAATTACATTCTCTTTCAGGTGATTTACAATTGGGTTCTAATTGCACCGGTGGACTGTGAGGGAAATTCGTTTCAGTAACGTGTCTCGGTATTATGGTACTTTAGCCGATCTGAAATAAAGCTAAACGAAATTCAATGAGTATTACTAGAGAATCGATATTACTTTCATATTCATTAACGTGCTCAATGGGGTCGCAAGTTATGGATTCGCGGGCGAAGCAGACTGTTGGTGAGGTGAAAAGGTGTATTATTCTGCGGTGGCTGTTAGCCGAATTGTATCGGAAAGTGGAGGAGGACTTACGTATCTCAACGAGATCTTGGCTGGGGGTACTCGGCGTGGCAGGGACGCTGCTCGCCTTTCTCCTAAGACACGTTGTTTGGCATCCTTCCGCCTGCTGGTCCTCTTTGCGTAATGGACCCGATTGCTCGAGGACCTCCCTTTCCGTTCGGCCCGTGTATTTGAACTTTGTGCCCCAGGAAAAGATGGACCCCCCACTCACCACCGGCGCGTCCGACGCCCTCGGCAAACTGAAACCGGTGCCATAATTCTCCATTTTTTATGTCGCTCACTCGTTTTTACCTCATTGCCGATGCGCAATTACAATCAGTCATTAGCGCGTGTTTTTATGGAAATCCCGATACTCAATGCGATAATTACCGTTTCGGTATATTTGCCTGTATAATCGCGCACCGTTGGATTTCGCCCAGCGACTTGGTAATTAACGAATTATAGCCAAACGAACTCGACAGAAAATCACACCCTCGTTGTGTTCTACTTTCACCACGGTACAACGGGATTAATTTGTATTATATCTATGTTACGGTGATCCCACCGGCTTATGTTTGGCGCGTAAAGAATTAAATGTATAAATAAATATTACAATATTTGCCAATGATGCTTGTTAACGTAACGCATCGATCTTTCGTAGATTGATTACTGTTTGACAATTAGGAATCATTATAATTGAGGCTGATGGTTGCACCACCAACCATTTGTCGGAATCAACAAGTTTTCCAACTTTCACGCGAAAGCGGGTAATGCGCTTTTGAAGTAAAAGGTGCTGACGTTAACTTTTTGTTAATTAAGACGAATGCTGGACAAAAGCCAATGGGCAAGCGATGGCGCTCGTTTTTTTTAACTCGATCCCGAAACTGGTATAAATGTCTCTGTAAGCTTGCTCCTATCTAGTATAAGCATCGAGCAGTCGCTTTCTCAATTATAGTATAACAATTAGTAATTATAAATACATTCCAGTTTTCATCTAAACACTTTTCAATACTTCGCCAACCAAATGACTAGATCTACCGGTTTCAAGCTTATTCGTGCGCTAATTAAGTAACGAGTCTAATCCACAATGAACGATTTACACAGAATTTGATACTACGGGGATTTAATTTATTTTACCATAAACAACTTCTATTTAAAGAGTAGGTAATAGAATGAATGGCCTGCACATTAAGATATAATGTTGTGGTTTGATGTCGCTTTTAAAAAGTGGATCTACTCGATTGGCAAAGTATTCACTAATAGTCACAAGAGAATTCTAACTGTTCAATCAGGTAATAATTATCGAAACCGAAAGTTCGAACGAGACTATAATCGCCACACTACCACCGACGCTTCTGAGTTTCTGAAAGGGCGCTGAAAGCTCGTGTCTGGCTTACTCACGTGAAGAACAGCATCTGCTCCATGGCGCATCTCCACACATGCCGGCAGTTCGAGCCCGTGGGACACTTAAAGCCAACGGTGTGCTTTTTCTGCAAAAGTCCCGGTAAAAGCGTCCACTACAGTCTGTCTAAACTAGATGTACCTTCGCTTAATTCATTACGGCTACAGTCGATTAAGTAAGAACTCTATCTAATTCGACTATCGCTTAATTAAGACGTCCAGAGATTGTGTAACATCGTTTGAGTCGAGAAAGTGTCGCGCCAAGAAGCAAACGACACAAATTGGCCCATTTTTTAATTTCTCTTTTTTCAAGACGATTCAATGAAGCGCACTTAAAATACAAAGTCAGACATGAAACAAATATCGTTCATTTATCTGTCTCGAGTTCTTCCAGGAAAAACTGTATTATCTAACACATTTCTCACGAGTCACACGGTAAAGTATATGCGAAATATATCTCGAAGATATGCATTCGGGCCGCATAAGTCTGATTGTTTCACAGTCACGGCATGCACAACCAAGGATCTTCCAGAAGAAAGTACCGCGAGCGAGTCTACAGAAGTGAATAAGAAAAGGCTTTTCATGCTTTTCACCGTGCTCTTCAGCAATATGAGAAACCTGATCTCGAAATAAGCCGGGCGAACCGGCGGCATTGTAACGCGCCGACATATTGTTACGCTGTATTGTCCGGAGACCGGCTCCTATTAAGAAATGGCAGCGAATTCAACAATCTCCCGCAGCGCGTTTCAGACTCACCACGATGAGGGCGAAATTGACAATTGGCAAAAAAACCAGCGGAGGAGTTCGCTAGCGCGATAAATTTTAACGAATGCCCGGGCACAACAATGAAAAGAGCAATTTGTCCGGATTAATTGCAGTATCATAATCTGACGTTTCAATTGCGCCCAGCGCGGCGTGCATCAGCGATTTTTTTCGTTAAGCCGGATCTCTCGTCCGGAATGGACAAATGAGCGTGAAATATCACCGCACGCGGCCAGTAATGCCGGCGATCCTCGCCACGGCGAAACGCGTTTTTCCGGCGTTTTATGACATTTCATAAAAAGGCCGGAGCCAACACAATGCGCCCCGTGAGTGCTGGACATTGCCGCGTATCGATCACGCACACATATCGTCATTGTATTGTGGCTCCGTTTTATCACGCCTATGACTCCAGTTATAAGTCATCCCCCTTCTTAATGCACTGCCGATATTGGCTCCGAAAAAGTTGGAATTTACTTGTAAAAATTGTTGGTTCGTAGCATTAAAAACATCCGAAAAGATTTACGTTTCTACAAGCCTGCAAATTAAAGAGGAACAGCACTGAAAAAGCCTTATTAATAAAATAAAATTCTCGTTGGATTAAAAAATCAATTAAAAAACATAGGCAAAGTTTCAAAAGGTTCAAACACTCGCATTTAGGACGCCAGAAAACATAACACTTTGCATTGGAGGGAAACTTGTTAAATTCCAAGATCCACAATAGCAGCTAAACGGATTTCATCAGTCATCACGTGTGGCAGAATGACGACATGTGCGCTTGGCAACTGCATCATGAATCGCGAGGGCGAGCGATTCGGAGGGATTACCGATTTCGCGGACTTGGAAGCCGACCGTCGCTTCATCGGAATCTCTTCTGGGCACAAGGGCACTAAATGCAGCTTCTAATCAGTGTGACAGCAGTACTAGCGATCGATACTCTCGTCTAGAATCTCTGGCCGCGGTAGAAAAGAAGAAGGCACGGCGAAGGTAGACGTCGAACACACACGTATCACACTAAAGAGCTATGAGAACCAAACAAAGAGAGCGAGAGAGAAAGGTGGCAGTAGACCACCAGTTTCGTGCAACTGCTACAGAACGACTCACCTTTGTCCTCACGTCCTGGATAGGTCGGTGTCGGCAGCGGCGGCGGCCGCAGCGGAAAATAATAGGATTACTCAACTCGTAACAATATCGAGCGCTCTGGTCATATGTGTAACATGCCAAAAGAGGTGTCTTCCACGTAACTCGAGCTGACGACCAGCTTTAAGCCGACACTCACAATTAACGTTCTATTAGACATCTTCCCTTACCCGAATGCCCAATTATAATATCGAATTTCTTAAGTTGAAACGAGTGGAAGCTCCAAATACCTCAAGTTCTTTTCATTCATTCGAGTGAGATTGATTTACTGAGCTAAGCTGCTTGTAATGTGCATTACTGTTATATTGGATCAGTGAAATCCTCCACTCGACATTTAATCAGAGTTGCAGAGAGAATCTCTGGAATCTGACCGATTTCAGAATATTCCGTAGGATGGTCGTTTGTTAAGTATGATTTGTTATTGCATTGATATTCGTCAGTGAAGCACCCCTGTATTAATTGCTTGAATGTTCTGCGATCGCATGTGACTGACGCGCGCATTTTACAGTACACACCAGCCAACTTGATAAAATCGTGTAATGTTCAGTTCGGTAAAACCTTTTGATCAATACTCTTTACCTCCTTTTGTATTAAATACGTCTGTCCTGAATTCCAAAGCTCAGCGGTATTATTAAAAGAATGAATAAACTCGTGGTTGTTCGTACGCGGAAATTACAAAAATTCTGAATAAGAAATTTCCATTATTATATAATGCGAAGACTGAATAAACACCTGTAACTTGATACGCTAAAGAGTTCTACAGACTTTGCATTTCCGTAATCAACAAACTTCCCCTTCTGCCCCCGAGTTTTCTGTGACATAAATTAGTGCAGAATCATTCACGATGACGCAGTGTTCAAGCGGCGTTAAATGTACGCTGGTAAGTGAATGACTAGACGCATCACAATTGCCTTACTGGTTTCGGAGAAAAGCAGTAATCTGATTTCGGAGCGATGGCGGTTGCACTATTGGATTAAGTTTTATCGGGAAACCTTCCGGCGAACTTAAGGCATCCTCTGTATACTGTTGCATTGCTCTCGTGCTTTTAACGGATATGAGCATAACTCAGGCGACTTGTTATCATAACTTTTCATGCGCTTGCGGCGCCCGGGGCTGTATTTTACAGCAGCCGTAAGCTTGCAAGTCGTCCACTATTTTCAAATTTGTTAACGATAGCGATGCAATCAAATAAATAATGTCAATAGAATAACAGTAATGCTAATTTCACTCATTGTACCTTCATTAATACAATGCCTACTATGCTATAACTAGTTTATCATAAACTAACGCATCAAAACATAAATGGAATTAATAATAACCATAGTCGAACCACAGTTAATTGACATCTCGGCATATATTGATAAATGATATTCCGTTCCAATAAGTCCAGACAATTATTAACTCAAACGTCAATGAGAATTAATAACAAGGTATTGATTATTTACTCTTATTCCGTAATGCACTCGGCTGCCAACGATAATGAAACATTCACTCCGCTTGAATTGTTAATATAAAGCAAATAGTATTTCAAAAAGTGTTATTAATCAATAATGAAAAAGTGACCCACGTATTAAATTGACACCTCATGAAACCAGTAATCAGTTTTACACGAACGATTTATGTAGCTCGAGAATGTGTACTCTTGAACGTAAGAAGAATGTGTAATCCTATAAGTAAAGCCATGATCCGAAAGCATTGAGTTGTTTGGGGTCAAGGTGGCATCGATCGCGCCCATTGAGCTGTTCGAAATGCATATGTATACATATACTCTGACGACAGCGACCAGCCATAATGAACAGTATAAGGGCGGCAATTCATTTGTAATTGCATTTCATCCCCGGCCCATTCATTCGCGAAGCCTAACTGCCAACTTGTAGTTGAAATTTTATCGGCCAAGTATCCGAGCCGCTTATGTAACTCGCGTATCACATGCGACGGCATCGCGTAATGAGACACTTGGAACTAGCAAACTAGGCTGTGGAATACATGTATATCGGAGGTTGGACTCACCTCGCTTATCGTCAAGTGGACGATGAACATCTTGCCCTCGTAGTTGATCTTCTGCACCTCCGGCCACCGGAAGTGGTGGGTTTTCCGCCAGCTCTGAAACGTCAGGATGCCGCAGTGGTTGATGCCGAGGTAGAGCTGTGTACCCTTGTGGTCCTGGCGACAGAACGACCGGATCCATCAAGCTAGGCGGCTAATGATTAGTTGGCTGGAGATATCAACTGCAGGTGCACTCTTCCTTGAAACTTGGCGGGTATCGGGTGAGTTTTATTAATCAAACCTATGAATTTCACCCGCTTTTTCATTGTTCGACAATTATCTTTGAATCCCATTGAAAGTGTGTGCCTCTCAAGTATTATAGGATAGTGCGTGCATATATCTGGCAAGAATATGTGTCCGAGCGGAGTTTTCCGATAGCTAAACTCCATTCGCCACATGCCAGGATTGAAGCGGCTGAATAGAAAATACCAATGACGAGATGGCTCTCCATCAAAAATAGACTCAAATAAAAATTGCACGCGAACTATGCACTTCGAACACGTATTACAATTTCATCGATCCACTTCCTGTTTGTGTAACGAACGAAGGAGGGACTTTTGGGAGAGAATTTTCAACTGGCTAAGAATCCTCTACTGCGTTACAGTATGTTCATATTGTTGGGTGAGCTGGAGAAATGGAAGGGGAAAGCCTGGAGCAAAGGTACAAAGAGCAGGGAAAGATCTACTTCTAGTCGGGTTCCTTTAAATCCGCTACAAGTCTAAGAAAGCCAAAATCAAATCCTACCTTCACGGGATGCGGATCCACAGCGTATGTATCGAGTTTCGAAGCTAACCTAAGGAAGTGCGTTTCCGCCTCTTCTGGCGAGAACCCTTTGAGCTGCGTCTGATGCAGCTCCATCGCCTTCTCCTCAATGGTCTTGGTTTGTTTCAGGAGCAATTTGTGCTCCGATATATAGTTCCCTTCGTGGATCTTGGGGTCATAATCTCCTAGTTCTCCTGTAAGCGCAAAATTACATCCCTTCATTTCAACGAACGTCCCCGAACTCCATTACTGCTTAAACGGACTCCTCCGCTCGCCTCTGCAAATTAGACTCTCTTAATCGCGATTTCTCTTTTGTCAGGACAAATCTGTACTCGCCGTCCAGCTGAATAACGACTCTTCATTGTTACTAGAATTATTCCAGTTGATTTAGCGATTGGCGATGAGAAAAGCTTTAAAGGAATCTCGGCAAACAAGAAGACCTAAATACTAAAGACCCACACCATTCACATGTATGACGCTTTTGAGGAGGAAGCGCATCGGATCGCGGATTTCGAGACTATTGCGTACAGTACACCCAAACGATTCCATCCACTTTTCGTACATGACCCGAGCCTGAGAATGGACAGAACCGTTTGTGCTCTCTGCCGGCCGTTGGAATTGTAAGGGGGAAAGGAAGAAAAGGGGGATTACGATTGACTCACTTTGAACGATACACGCTGCCAGCAGCGCGGCTTCGCCCGGACTACAATACAGCCGTGCATGAAGAAGGTCCCTTTTGAGTTGCTGGTAAACATGGTTCTTGGTCATCTCCTCCTTCAGCCGCAGAGGATCCGGCGGATAGAACTTTACACGAAAACTAAACAGAATCGGGTCCATGTCTGGAACACAGTCACCGTGAGAGGAGGGGTACGCACTCGAACTTCCAATTTCTATCCGGATATGCTTTAATGGTACATGAAGGTACATGAGCAGATTCTTGTATGTACATCTATGTATGTGTGATAAGATCGATTTCACAGACTCCGGCGTTTGTACACAACAGTGCCGCAAGTAATACACCAATTGACGAGGTACCAATTTCTAAATGCATCATACCAACCTTTAACTTGTTTAATTGCTGTCTTCCCTAAGTCCAGCCAGTGCTGCAACAAATCGAAACACAAAGCTAGAAAACCGAGACAGAATGATCCAACTCCAGTCGCGGGGGCGCAATCATTTATAGCAGAGAAATTGCAAACAGGCATCCTTGCTAATTATGCAATTTGCGAATTGCATTTCGCGGGTGGAATTGCACGTGCACTGTATGAGGCATGGTATGCGAAATTTGTTTGGCAAATTGTCCGTGTTGGTGATCGAAAAGTTTACTAATGAATCGTTTAATTACATTAAATTCATTATACAGTATAGTGGGCATGACTTTGTTATTAATTGGCTGGTGTGCGAAAGCTCTGAAATATGCATACGCATATATGCTTTGCCATTAGTGCGCGTGGTTTCATTACCGTTTCGTTCTATCTCCGTCCATTTAAAGAGATGATTATCCAAGCATATAGACATTGAGCATTAAAGAATGTTCATGCTGCTGACTTACCCTTTGCTTACAGTGGTCCACGTACCGAAGCCCGAAGTAGTCGGTCTCCATAATGTCAAGCTGCTTGCATACATATTCGAGAATGTACCGGCCTTTGTCTTGAGGCTGCAACAAAAGGCAAAGAACAAATTATGCTTAACTGTCCTGAGCTAATACGTAAAGACTCTCTTTAGCTTCATCAGCAAATTAAATACTCAAATGGAAAATTTGATACAAAGATTGTATTATAACGTTTGTTTGTGTTGTGTTTAGACATTATTTTAGTAATTTTTCAGTTGTCAAGAGTCTTAAATATCTACATGTGGGTGGGGAAGGCATTCAGTAATGGAATTCTTCGGTTTTAATACAAAGAATAATTTATTTCCGTATTCTGTTATGGTAAAATATACAACTGTCGATTTTTAGTACGTTATTCTTCCTCAATAATAGTAGTATTTACATATGCACTCTCTACACAAGAATCATATGACTTGTGGCATCATACTACACGAACAAGACACTAACATTGATGATACAAAACTATTGAATAACGTAAATAAAAGTCTTAAGTTTTGCGACTCGACTTGGAAGTCAATCAAATATCGGGAAGTACAGGCCGGTCGGGGCCGTTCAAGGACAAAACGCTTCTGGTCAAATCGCTGCAGTGTTGCTTGATCTCAGCCTCCAAGTTGATGTTATAGATGCGCTGCCTAAACCAGGATCGCTGTTCCTTGTCGTGCTTTTGATTATTCCTACTCGCGATAAGCCTGATGCACTCTGCGATCCTCGGATCATCCTCGGGCCGCTTTTTTCTCTTGCGTTTCTGTTTTGACGCTTCTAAACAACCTTCGCCCTGGCTCATGTTCCGACCACCTAATTTCATTGGATCCACTTCCTTAATGTCGATGAAATTCACAAGCGAATCGTAGTCCTCCTCTTCCTCACTGGACTCGGTTGTCGTAGCCTGCGTGAACATTGCGATCGAATAACAAGATTAACAATCTCCGAATATCATCCCTAATGTGAAAGTGCCACTGGAACAAAAGTAACGGCGAACACGTTCGACCGTCTTTCGCGGGAATTTCGTCAAGGAAGAAACACCTTCCGCGGCATTAAAATTCATGCATCGCCATCGGACAGGGTTTGTATAAAAAATTTGAGAGACGCTGCTCATATTAGAGCAAGAGAAATGGGACATGTAAATCAGTCTCGGGTAAAGAGTGTACATTTCCCATTATTATAATTCCCGTGCTTTACTTTGGCTCTGCAACGGTGGCGCTGGGCCAGAGACCTCGAGTTGTGCGAATATTGTATATAACGTTTCCGTCGAATTAAGATAACAGAAGATTAAGCGATGGTGTTCGCAGATGTCCTTACAAAGTGCTTTTGTTTCTCAGCCAATAAAGGGACCTCATTTTCTGAACTTGACCTTGACACACAAGTTTTAAACGCGCAATCCAAAACGGCGTATCAAAACAATACCACCGTGAAGAATGTTTATGATTAAGGCTGCTTCGTTAATGGTTTCCAGCGGAACTCGGGAGAAGCCTAGCAAAGCAATTGCAAACTGGAAAATCGCGGGGAAGCCTTACGGAGCTTTAGATTCTTCTCGGCGAGCGGGGAATAGTTTGCGTTACCGTTAATTTAATGGTGAATCAGGGCAAATGTGCTCGCCGGTGCAGAAAGGCAGACGCGGCCTGGAAGAATTGCTCTCGGAGGGAAAGGAGCCTTTATTAAATACACAGCCAGGAACAAGGAGACTGGACTTACGCTTGGTGCGCTCGGCGTTTCCCGGGCGGTTTCCTCCTCGAGGAGGAAGCTGAAAGACTTGTACGCGAACCAGTGGCTGGCTTGGTCCCGGGCTACAAAGACGAAAACGGGAGAATTCTCATCAACTCTTCCAACCCAGCAAAGCCAAGCGCAAAAGCAGCCCCGTTCAAATTCACGTAGGGGCTACTTGTTGAATACCCCGCACACGCCCTCGTGTGTGTAGACGTCTGCGCTGACGATTTTATTAACCCCGCGTGCACAAAGTGAAATAGATTCAACACTACTCCTCTGCATGCGAGAACAAACTCTGCGAGCCATCAGTTATCAGTTTAGAGAAATCCGGGTTCGAGCAAAGAGTACAAACTAGAATATACATATAGGTGAAATCTGGATAATGAAATAAAAACAATGGCTGACGTTTGCCCTTTTTCCTGGAGCGCTCGATCTTTCCTTTCTCCCGGCGAAAGGTCGCCAGGAGCGAGTTCATCTTGAGTTTGATTGCATTAACGTCACATTGCATGTTCTCGGCGATCTCGTCCCAGGCCTCGTTCTTCTTCTTCTTCTTGCGGTAGTTCGGGTGCTCTTTGTCCGAAAGCGCGTGCTTTCGCTTGTACATCTCGATCAGCTCGAAGCATCGCTCTCGATCGAAGTCAATCGAATTTTTCGACATGGTGCGAGTAATGGCCGACACAGAGCGCGCACGCCACGACGAACGGCCCTCGTGCTCCGATTCCGATCGATCCCCAATGCGCACAACTATGCGCGGTTCTACCCGCGTGCAACATGCACGCGGCCAGCGAGCACTCGGGCAACTCGAGCTCGAGAACAACCGACACTCGCGAGCGCTGGCCAATCACGTCCTGCGCCGCCGAACTCGCAAACCAACTTCTCTCTGGGTTCCAGTTGGACGCTTAGACGCTTCAAGCGCTCATGAGCGCTCGCGCTTATAAGCGCTGGCGGTGGTCGTTCCGTTTGAGCGTTTAAGCGTCCAACTGGAACCCGGGGAGAGCAATCTCGTTCTCGCGATCGCTAGCGTTCGTGCCGAGCACCTCACCGGAGTATCGTCATAAACATTTAACTTTCGATACTTTTGACCGCTAGAAAGAAAGCGACAGACTCTACGAACATTTTCACTCTACTCCGGTTTATGGGCTGCTATAACCTCCACCCCGAGACCTGTCGTTATCTCGCTTGGAAGTTCGCGGTCTCTCTTGCCGACTATGTTCATATCAGTCAGTTTTGCTTCCCCTCAAACAGTAGAGAGCGCAACCGAACGCCCGGGAGCTCGCCCAATGAATCTTCCTTGGCCGTGAACATTTGGACGCCGTGTTTCCGAACATTTAAGGTTCTGGGGAAACAGTGTGTTAAGGCAAAACTTGGAAACCGCCTGGTATCTTTTACAGATTTAGAAACAGACCAAGGCAGACTGAGATAGAAGGAAAGTTTCGCGTCGACGGAAAGTTTTGGGGAAGCCAGCGAGTTCTGGCTGCCAAGTTTACTGGGCAACCTATGCTAAAAACGAGGCGAGAAGGAGTATAGATTTCGTTCTGGTTAATGCGAGAGCGGTTCGGTGGGAGAGAAATCCTTTTGAAAATCGGCGTCGGAGTAGCTGCGCGCCGGGCGAAAAACCGTTCTGGAACACTTGGCCCGCTCGAGTTCGTAAGTCCTAAGTGGAGAGGGCTTCAGCTCCTCTTGTATTACAGGGCTCGGTCACGCTTTGCTGCCAGGACCAGGGAATTTCCCTTTATGGTAGGCCGAACACCCGCCAACACAGGAACCTTCCAGAGCTAGCTGATTCCGGCCATTCTCCAAGGGCCCTTTGCCACGCTAACGGACTTGACGCCTGGATATCGACATACGTCAAAAAGTATCGCGTCCAACGGTCCCTACAGGATCCGTCGGTGTATAAGCTTCATCCTATCGTCCGGCGAACGCGTAAAGGTTGAATTTTTCAATTTATATTCAACACTTTAATAGTTCGTAGACGTGACAGCTTTTGTTCCAAATTAAAACTGTGAAAGTCAAGTAGTTCTTGTGCATAGTTGAGTAACAAATCCTTTTCCGTTTTTCTGCACGTGTTCAATAGAAAATATTCAGTTCTCCGAACCAACTTAATTAAAGTTGGTACTCTAAACTTTCGGATTACATTTTTTGCGAAGAGAAAGAAGAAATTGTAGTCGTTAATTCAAGAAACGGAGGTCCCTACTTCTAACAGGAAAGTAGAAATTTCTTCTCCTATTCAAACAAGTTCCAACTCCTAATCTATTCGGACCAAGAAAAGCGTAATGGACCCACTCAAGGGACTTAATTTTTCTTGCAAAAGTCAAAACTTTCGCAGTTAATAAGATGAGTGAAAACTTGCAATTAAAATGAAGTGTTGAAAGCGTTTTGTGGCGCTGCGGTAACACACGTCGATATTTCCTGAGGGACGCATCGCCGCGGTCAGAAAAACAGGACGATACAATTGGGCGGAATTGGGAGTAACGCGGGAGTTTTGGCATTCGTTCAAATCAAATGGCCACGATTTGCAGCTACACGTGTAAAACACAGGAGTGTCGCGGTCCCTGATTCGCGCGGGTGAATCGGAGCCGCCGCGCCGTCGGCCGCCTCGCGTGTGTACACACTGTACACGGCCGATAGCAGTGTACACTTGGTTAAGCTCATTGTTGCAGCAAAAGTCCATACACCCTTTCATCCACTTCCCCTCTTTCACCCGCCTACCCTCTATTAACCCCGCAATGCAATCACTCGTGAATTTTTGGTACGCGCTTCAAGGGACGTCTGCACCAGGATCTTATAACCATTTAATACTGTTGCTCGTCTTACAAATGTACAGAATTTCAACTGAAAAGATTTTCAATGCACGAGCCCGATCTATTTAAAGTTTTAAAGAACGAGCGCGGCGCACTTGGCGTAGAGTTTTTCCATTTATATCTAAGGCAAGGAAGGGGTGCGGAAGTGTACCACTCCCGAGCCTGAAAATTCCTCGAGCGAAGCATGCGATCCGTCATCTTTCGGGGGCTAAGGAACAATCGAGTCACAACTCAAAGGAACATATCTGAGGGAAGCAGGGTACGGCGACAATGCAAGATGCGAACGGCACTGCCACCAAATTGGTTGAAACTGGCACGCGCCCAAGGATAAATAGACGTTGGAGACCCTCCCTGTAGGTGCGCCTCTCTCTCCAGCCCTCTCACGCAATTACTCTTTCGCAATTTGCTCTTTGCAATTTATCACTTTATGCATTCACGCCTCGTTATACCGCAAAATAAGGGAATGTGCCGGAGCGAATCAGAATAACGATGAGTTTTCCAACCGTAGGTACACTAGGATCCGACATCCTGGAGCCAGAAAGGCATGAAGGGTTTTTAGGTCAGGGCCGACAAATTTACTGTGTAGTTACATCGACGTATGAAAATTGAATGAGGAACTAATCAATCGGAAACTGAGGTCTCCAAGTCCCAAAGACATCAATAAACTGCGCTTTAACTACCTTAAACTTTAAGGTCCGAAACCCTGTAAACCGTTCCTTCCTTCAAAGCATTACAACTTTGTTTTAAATTACTAACAAAGAATGTTCTTTTAACATTATAACATTTAACATCCCTTCAAAGCATTACAACATTCTTTTAAGTTACAAACAAAGAAAGTTCTTTTAACATTATGACATTTAACAGCAGAACTTTGCATAAAAATTGTGTATTCTTCCGTTTGGACATTAAACAGAGTGTTTACTCCCTGTTTATCTGAAATAACCAAGGAATCGCTCTAGCACTGCAGGCGATTCGCGCAGAAAGATCGGCTCAATAAAACTGCGAAAATATAGGTACGCTCTTAAACATACGTCCGGGCGATTAAAGGAAATTCGAGCAATGGTGTCACGAGGAGACGCACTGCGAGTTGCATGCAATTGTGCGAGTGTGGGGCGACTAATAAAAATTGATTTGTTGGGGAGCGATGCGTCAGAATCGCGCATTAAAGCTGCGAGGGCGGCCGCATTGTCTGCCAGTAGGTAACTCATGCCAGATCGGCTGACGAATGGAGTGCGCGTAAAATCCGAGTGCCGGCCAGTTGCCCAGTGACCCTGCACTTGCCGGCACACTGCCGGCTTGGAATATCGCGCCCCGGGAACTGGGCTACGCGAGATCGATTGATTCAAATCGCCGCCGAGCCCACTCCTAAGACGAGTGCGCTTTCTCGGAAGAAGAGCGAGCGCAATTGTTCTGTTCTCCTCGACTTGCGGTACGATTTTCGTCATTTCGCCGAGAGAGTCGCCTTATCGCCGTTTAATTGGGAACCGACCCTGCCTATCCCATTCCTAATGGTAGACTGACGATGATTTTAATTGCGACTAGCACCGCTCCTGTTTGCCGCGTGCCCTTTGTCGGAAAGCATTAGACCCGCGCGCCAATTATTCGCTCCGGCCACCGAAAGCGGATTCCTAATTGGATGGAAGACGTCTCGCCGCTCCTTCTCCTAATTAACTTCCCGAAAATATAGAACTTATCGGGAGGATCGGTTATGTCGAGAGACATTATCGAATACGGGATTCCACGCATCCCGCGAGGATTAATTCGAGGAAAAATCAATGTTTCTTCATTTCTGGAGTTTGCGTGTATTATAGGACATACAGGTTCGTTGAATATTAAAGCTTTGGCTAGTTATTCGTGAGTAACAATAGGATTGGAATCAATTGCAGTAAAGAAATCTGCGAGCGACTAAAAGAGAGTAATCGAAACTAAGTGGATGGATGGGCTGTACCAGGTGCTTAGAACATACCTACCTACTAATTACCCACTGCTTTGCAGGAACTCATAAAAACAGACACACGACTCGACCCATGTTTGCTAAGAGCATACTTGTTATCCAATATTTGCTGCTTCACGTTTGCGTAACGACCAGCACGGGCGACAAAAACTAGGCCTCCAAAATTTCCATAAAAAATACAACGCAACGTTTTGATTGCTAATCTCATTCGATGAAAACAACAAAATTCAAATCATTTTCAATCACATCAACCTACAGTAACTCAGATAGTTCAAGTGCCCATTGAATAAACGATATCCCCGTGAAAACAAGGTAACTAATGCGGTGTCACTCTACATAGACACAGTGCAACAAGACAGTATTACTCTACTCTCTACTGCAACCTTGGCACAAGCTTTACACTGTAATTGTATGAAAGCCGTGCTTTCTGCGTCTGCGGGAAATGGAACATTGTTTCGATCGGATCAACAGTTCCGTGGCAAGTTCGTCCTCACCGAGCGACGCTCGCCGTAATAATACATTAGACGTACATAGATGTGACCGCGGCTGAAACCTAGACCTGCAAAACTTACTTATTTCCAGCAGGTCAATACCGGTGGGGCTATAAAGGCATCGATATCATAAATGCTAGCTTGCTGACCCCGCTCCGTCTGATAACGGCTACTCACTCGCGCGGTAAAAAATCCTATAGCCACGCCGACTATGTAGTATACATATGTATGTATAACGGCCGGCGGCTTTTCACATGCGGATCTTACAAACTCTAATGCCCGGTTTTGCCACTTTTGCGAGGAATATAACATTACGATGCCACTACGCCTTGAAATGTATTGCGTCGTCATCCTTGTGATCGTTAATCTTGGACTGCGATACACACTGGCACTCGAGAAGTCTCAACGAGTTATTCCTACTGTGCGCTCGCATCCTTGGAAACAAGACTACGAGGGCGAACAACTTAATTAGCAAACAGCCTTTAACGTTTTAATATAAGTTTGAAGAGATTTAAAAGTCTTCTTCGCCGAGAAGTCCAACAAGAAACCAAACCAATGTACATCGCAATCAGAAGAACTTCTAGTTCGCAAATAATAAGGTGAACCACGAAACGAACAAGCAAATAGTTTTTCAGTGGTATTTTGTCCGTGGATTTTTCAAGTTTGAGGGAAGGCGCCGAGTTTGAGAAAAATCACCGATTTGGTTAACTTATCGACAGTCAGAGTTAGTAAACTCGAACTTTCATCTCAACGGTCCGGAATTTGTTTCCTGCTGTAGAATGTTGGATTGGCTGCGAAAAGCATTTGGAAAGTCTACTTGTCATTAAGTGAACGTAAGAGATCTGCAAACCAGGCGGAAGTAGAAGTGGCTAGTTAAGAAGATCAGAGAGGAAGTCTGAAACCGGATCCGGCCATTGGCGGTGGGCGCTGCTACCTGTGTGCGTCTATGTGTACGCGCGCACACACTTTTAGAATTGTTTCTCTCGCCTAGACTGAGTGGCGGCATCCGCTGCCGCGGAAGGTTAATTAATTCGCCGGACTGTTTTCCATCGGGAGTCCCGCAGCTTCCTCCCCCTCAGTCTCCACTCACCGAGCCCTTTCGGCGAAAGGGTCACTTTGCTATCGGTTCAAGTGCACTCCCGCACGAATCCCCCGCCGCCTTTAACGAATAGGGCTCGGCTCCATCGGCGAATCCCAAATTGGCTAACTTTTCCGCACGAGCCTTCCAGGGCCGATCCCTGCTGGATCGCTGGATATACCCGAAAAGGCTCAGCGTTAAATGTACTCCCCCACTCCCGACTATTCCATAAAGAGTCATTTCCAGAGTGCCAGCGGAGCCTTAAAAACAGTGCCGGGAAAAGTTTACACGAAAGATAGTGGTTTTATATAGGCTGGTATTACATTTATAACCCACTCCTTTTCCTAACGCATCCACTCCACTTCACGGTAACGGAGACACCTGCATATATTTTTCTTTATTTCATATTTCCGAGTAGAATTGTGAGTGATAACTAGTTTTTATCAAATATATTGATTACATTTGTTTGACTTTTCAGTTGTTTCACCTTTCGTTCATCATGTTACTTTGTCATGGAAACAAGATTAAATATACTCCCATATCACTTGTGCTACATAAAGTCTGTTCCGCAAGCTTCTGTTAACACGGTCGCGCTGTGTTTCAAGGAAGAGGAAACCTCGTTGATCTTACTAGAGTATTAAATAGACATATCGGAGATTGATGGAGTTTCATCGAGGCTGCCCCCATGGATGCCTATTCGGCGGCTCGTGATTTCACTCGGGGGACCTACCCCTTCCCTCTTTCCATCACGAAGCTTTTCATTAGCGCTCCTAGCATCGATTTCCTCCTGCATAGAGCGCAAGAGAGAGCGGCTTCAACAAACTTGACGAACCCGGTGGGCGAAGCATGCAAAGGGAAATATGAACGGTCTTCTTGTGAAAAGAATTCAGCAGAATATGCGGCGGATGTGTGGGCGAAAGGGAAATATTAAAATGATTTTCTGATATGATTGACAGACGAAAAGTTCCTGGAATAATCAGTGAAAGAGTACCGGAAACAAAATGTCTATTTATGTCCATCACGGTAAAGTTTTTAAATTATTTTAAAATTTCCAACAAAATTGGAAATAAATGGAATTGAATATCGAATGCAAATAGATTTGAGGTGAGAAGTCGGGCTTTGAAGAGATTGAGAGAACGCGTGTTATATAACGCATTCATATCAAACATTCAAGGAGATGTGCAAATTCTGCCAGGATCATGTCATCATGCAGGCAGTAGACGAATGACAGTGTGTCAGCGGAATGCTGTTACCGGCGGGCAGGAAATCAAGCTGATCGATATAAATAACACCGGGAAAATTATACGCCTCATCGCGGGTTGATATTCGTCGAACCACCTTGTCCACTCTGTCAGTCGTTCGAATCCGGTTTTTTCTTCGGTTGAATCACTGGGTTAGCCTATCACGCTCGACCAAGTCAATTTTATTGCCAATTAATAGCGATTCTCGGCGTCTTCGTTAAGAAAACTATGATTGTAAAAAGTCAGAGAAAACCTAGTTTTTGGGTGGAAGAAATCCTAACGACGCCATACATACGATGCTGATAGTAGACTGCACCTGAGCTAAATTATTCATCGAATCGATTAAATAACATCGTCCGGCATCGATTGATCGATATTCCGGCCGGCACTCCTGCGAAACCCCTTCGATAGTGGGAGGTCCGTAGTTTG
The DNA here is from genome assembly GCA_963675795.1 of Crossocerus cetratus. Classification (NCBI taxonomy): domain Eukaryota; kingdom Metazoa; phylum Arthropoda; class Insecta; order Hymenoptera; family Crabronidae; genus Crossocerus; species Crossocerus cetratus. The sequence continues at coordinate 7,013,255 of OY776670.1, read as the reverse complement.
GTCGTCGGGAAAGTCGAATAATATTTGCCTGCCGAATGAAAGAAACGGGACGATGAAATTCACTTTTGTGCTCAGTTACTCCCTGATGTTCCCGCGGATCAGCCCGCACCAACCTGCGCGCTTCCTGTTGGAAGGAAATTCTATGCAAAAAATTCGACAAGTTTGTTGACGGCGCCACGCTCCGTTTCCCGTGCCCGCGGAAATGGGAAAACTTTTAATGCACTCCGCATGATTGTTAATGAAATCAAACAGGAGCACTGACGAACGCAATTTTCAACCTCCCTGAAAATATTTGCCCGTGTTTAACAAACGTTTTTAATGAAATTGAAATAAGAAGTTTTATACACGTCACGTCGCCTTCTGCCGTTTAATTAATCATGTGCAACAAATGAAAGGTTGTTCTTATTTTATGACCTAAAAACTCTACGTCGACCATGTGCGGCTCTTTTTCTGCATTGAACAGCTAGTCGTTTAATTAAAGCAGGAAATAGAAACTATATTGGTATCGGAACAATTCTACAACTACGTCGATATCGATTGCGCGGGCAGGAATATTTGCAGACGTTGACGATAAAAGTCCGAACTTTAAAGGACGAATCAATATCAATGCTCCCATCCCAGGCATATGCTCGTCTATCTAATTGAGTAGTCCAATATTTCCCAAGGCGCGATATCGGAAAACGACAGCCGATATCGGCGAAGAGCCCCAGTTTGCAATTCTTACGATAATTATGCTGCCCGGCCGAGCATGAATGAAGTTTGATTGCGGTTTTCCGATCAGTCAGCGTAAACTTAAGAACGGCAGTGGGGTGTCGACGTGACTGAACTTTGTAAAATATTCACCTTAACCACAAACACTTATCCGCTAGAGAAATTTAATTAAACCAACTCAATCGAGCGAAAACTTCGCAACTACTTTAAATATCAATTTCATCTTGAAACTACCCAACTCCTAAAGGAAAAATGTTGCATCAATTAGTTCTAAACTACTCATTCTAATAGGTCAATTCGGTTCCCGGGAATGTAACTCGGATGTTACAAGGAAGAAGTTAATGTTCCCAGCGAATGGATCAATTTTCCTGCAATGAAGAATCATTTGACAAGCCAGGAAGGGAACCTGATTTATTGACGAGGCATCGAACTGCCTGTTCCCTTAAGAAACAAGCTCATCACTGACTATTTTTTCCCCCAAACTCACCCAAGTGTTCTTATTTCCCAGGCCGTAAATGCTTTTCCTCCCTTATCATTAGCCGTGGATATTACTCTTTTCCACCCTTTTTTCCGAGCTTCGCAGACGGATGGGGGGAGGGGGGGGGGTCCCCCCCAGACCGCAACGGAGTTATAAGTTTTCTATCGGGAGTTAGCGAACGAGATGGAAGGCCAATTGAGTTAACGTGACCCGCATTTCCGTATTTCCTCGTGTCAATAAATGAAGCGACTGCGCGAACTTCCCGCCGGAAGTTATGCCTCCTGCCAAGCGACGGGAATTTCTCGGGACGCCGATCAGCCTTCGGGAATGCGTCGCCCCTGCACGTATTTCCCTCGTGGAAATCTCTCTTCCTGCCTCCTACTTCACCGTCCTGAATTATTTCGCCGCGGCGAATTTTACCGCCCGGAATTGCAGGTTACCGCTCCTGTTAATATTTCAATGATATACTAGTCGCTCTAGACCAGCATGAAACAGAGTATCTATACTATGTACACGGCGGATCCTTACTATTTCGCAATTCTAGTCTTCAAGGAATAGTATTTTAAGCCATCTGTTTTGGATGTATATTATCTTCTTACGGATTATTATAATATTAATTATCATTCTTGACTTTCTATTACTATGCCACCTTGAAATAATAAAATATATTTGTGTTTTATAATACGAGCAACAAATGTATACTGTGCATTTGTCGTACTTGTGGGTTTTAATTAATGAGACCTAACACCTGCATACTTCTTTCAAGAATTTAAAATATCCCTGCAGTACATTATTCTGCTCCTTTTGTTCAAACTTTCTGAATTATTAAGCGAAAGAATGGAAAGGCGGGCACCCTGTTATACGTACAGTACCACTCGAGAATTCGTCAGCGGGAACATCCAAGCCCTTTTTCTTGAGATCACAAAAATAGCTCGGCTACAATAGGCCGTCGGGCCAGCAGTCGCGGAGGAACGGAAGCCTCTTTACGACTTTACGACTTTGTCGGAATTTTTCGTCCTACGTGCCCCTTACGAAAGTCCAGTCACGAATATCGGCTGATATGTTCCCGGTCCGTCGATGCTCCAGCTTCAGTGAATATCGTAATGTTATCACTTGAATAAATCATAGTCCATCAGTCACCCTCAAGTCCACGAGCACTGCTCCAGTTCAGACGATTGAAATCAATTGGATTTTATAGAATACATTTTCCAATGGCATTTGCATTAGTGTAAACAATTATTCAAAAATTCGTCGTATGATTCCTGTGACGGACAGGTATCCCCCGGACGCAGTCATTAGAAACCCGGTCACTCGCCTGCAATTAGATCTCGGCGAGACAGATCTCTAGTTGCACCGCGCACGAGAAAGCTGTCGGAGGAAGGTTCGGGTGATCGATATGCATGTACCGCTAATGTGGAGATACACTCCTTACTTCCCGTTTGAGCTTTTCAGGCATTGTGAGCCGACATGTAGAGCGGCCGAGATATTGATCGGGCCAAGGGCCAGTGAATGAAAGCATTATGCTGAGTCATGAATAGGAGAGACTTCTGCATATTTGTTAGCAGCAGCCACCAGCCGATGGACGAAGTTCGCGTCGTTGACCCTATTACTCTACAAGACCGAAATATTAAGCCTTTCATCGCGAGATCCCTAATGACGTATTCAGCTCGCAAATGAACCGGGACATCAATTTCCCCTCGACAATCTAACCATCCCCCTCCCCCCTGCCGCTCCTTGAGTCTCATTGCAAGTTCATACGTTCTATTATGAGAACTATGCCTCTCGCTAGCCGTCGAATCGCCCATTCTCTCTCATCTGCCACGCGGATATTGTGCGATAATTCAATGTGCCCTGATAGAATAACTGCTGCAGACTAGATTCTCCAGGTATTTTCATTTCTATTTATTATTGCGAATAACTGGTAGCATATTATAAATAGGACAATGCTTTATCGTTTAAAATTCACTTCGAGTGAACGATTTCGTTTGAAACATCGAGTTCTTCGAATCATTTCCATTCGACTACACTGAAATCGAACTCGCTAAATAAAGGATAAGAGATTTAATTCATTTTCAACGGATTCGGGATGACTCGAGCTTCCAAAGAAGAGCAGATAAACTAATAATGAGGCGAAACGAGAGAAGCGAATGGATTTTTAAATGCGTGCGGAGTGACGGTAAAAGAGAGGATGAGGCTTATAAAAACTTGGCGGTGCATTTAGTCGCGGCCGGCGGACTGTTATAGCCCACTTGTGCGGCACCCGGAAATCAGGGAAAGTGGTACTTTAGTCCCCTTGCCGAATTCCACTGGCCAATTACCGATAATCGCATCAATTATCTCGCACCTGCACCCTCGCCGGAATGTGTGTAGCGGGCGCGGCTACGGAAAGCAGAGGGTTATTAGGGCAAATACAGGGAATAGAATTAGCGGACCGCAAGCGCCCCCCCTGTAAAGTGAACCTGTCCAACGCAAACCCCTGGATACGACATTCCAGAATTCCCCTAGACTCGAGATGAGAAAATGACATTTGGAATTGCGCTCAACTGGGTCAGCACGCTGCTCATAACCGTAAAAATGTTTTGCTCTCGCTTAACGCCAAGCAGGTATTAGCCGAGAAGAATGAACAAAATGGGCTTGAAATGGCGCCTCCAATTTAAAAGCCTTTAACAAAACAGCAACCACGAAATGGAAACACAGTACGATATTACATTATTTTATTATCGGATCAACTTGAAGCATAACGACTGCAAGTTTAATTCTCGTTCGAGTGGCGGCTACATTTTTAAGATTAATTTCCGGGGTAGTAATTTCAGGGAACATCACTATTAATATAACATCGCCATAGCTCCTGCTCGCTTAATTAAAATATAATTGGCTTTTAATTCGATTGGAGATTTATTTAGACTGAATTGAATGAAACTTGGGAGATCTAAAGTTTTACTCTACCAAATACCGTTATTATTCTCGCTGTTATTAATACTTAGAGTTAATATTACTGCAGCGAAAAGTAAACTTGGACTTGTAATGCAGAATGGGGTGAAATTACGTGTCCCGAGTCTTACGCCCACGTCAGCCCGACAGGAAATAAACAGCCCTAATTAATGCAAGGAGAAAACGCGGCACGGCCAAGTTTTTCTTCATCGCGCAAGCAATGTAAACCCAACGGCTCGCGGTAACCTTGGGGAATTCAGTGACATCGATAAGCGGACGGGAGGGCATTCCATTATGCAGGGAGCGGGAAAAAGTTCCTTGAGAAGCGCGCGCGGCCAAGTTTCTATAGGCTGGAGAGTTAAAATTTCAAAGCTGGGAGAGTTAGGGCTCGCGCCCTAAAGCTGCCGGGGACGCTCGAAGGACAATGGGGTGGGTGAGGTATCGCTGTTCCTCCCATCCGAAAATAGACTTCTGTAATCGCGTACAAGTGACATTCGCCGGGCACGCATGCGTATGGGTGTGGCGGCTGTCTCTGGGTTCACTGAATGGAACGCTTGATTCTTGGCTAACAACTGTTAACTGTCCCGTCAAAATTGGAAGCGCGCATGATTCAACTTCCGTCCGACGAAAAACTAAAAGTGGCTGGTAGGGCCCGTAAATGGAATTTTAGATTGGCTCGCATTCGCCCGCGAGCCGCAGCCTCTGCACTTATTGCGCCATATTCGTATTCGACTGACTTGTTCGGAAAAGTTTCGGAAACAGTCATTCCAATGTCGCGCAGGAGTATGTACCAGGCTCGGCTTCGATGCTGACACATTCCGTAATTGGAATATGTCAGTAGTCGAAAATGGAAGTGGAGAGTTGGTGGAGCTAATTATACATTTCATGGCGAGTTCCTAGCTGTTGAATATCGGCGAATCGGAATAGAACTGCGGGTTAACAATGATGTGAGGAAGGAACTTGTTTTAAGAGACACAGAAAATGTTGTTAGATCATTATATGAATAGTGAGAAAATTAAGAGCTAAACATTGCATAATTATACTGATAACATGCCATTACGCGCGCAGCGGAACTTTTCAAGCACATAACAAGGTACTATTAAGGTCAGCATTATCATCGCAGCCGATTTATCGCGCATTTTTCATAGCGCCGGTCGGCATTATCGCCGGCGGTTGCAGCATTTTTACGCGATAATCGCAGGTTCGCGAGTGCGTTACCCCTTCAGTCATGGATTTCTACCTCTCATTTGCTTCGATTTACCAGTTTCCCCCGACGACTGCGCATCGGACCAACGGTTATTTGGTAGCCGGTGAAAATAAACAGCGCGCGCGCTCAAAGTTTCATTAGTTTAATGCATCAGATAATGTTTAAACTGTCGAAAACGGATGTTTACAGATACAACTGACCAAGTAAAAACCCGAATAAATAACGACTCTGATAATGAAATCTAATTAAGAATAAAATACAAAGTTACTGTACCGGAAACTGTCGCTTCAATTTCCAAATCGAATCCAAACCAATCGGACTATGCCGAATTCTGCATTAATCGAACGCACCACGCCGATAATGCCGGATCTACCAACACTGTTTCCCCCGGGAAACTTCAGTATTGACTTATCCCCCACTCGGTCTCCCGCGAAATCGTCCTCGCGAGGGCAAAAAGGCTCCCCCGAAATAAAAGGAGTGTGTGTCCTTCGGCGTGTAGGACAGAGCGTGAAACTATCAGGATTCTAGAAAATCGGAAGCGACGAAGGAATACTTCCGTCCGAGTCGCGTGTATTGTTCGAAGGAGGCGAGTTTCACGATGTGGGAGAATTAGTGACGCGCGGCGAAAGGTCGAAGTTTGAAGTTTAACTGGAGGATGGCGAGGGTTGCGGGTGTCGGGGCCGAGTCCATTCGAATCGAACGGTCAGCATAGAGCCATGGATGGATGCATACATGCATGCATGGATATTTGGCCGGCGGCCAGTGACTTCACCCAGGCGGAGCTTTCGTTTCCACGAGCGTGAGATTGAAATGCGAATTGCTCCATCGACGGCGCATCCGACTCCCTTCCCTCTCTGCTTACGCAACATTTACAAGTCGATTAGAAGTGCACCATCGAGCGCCTAATGAACGGACGCAAACCCCCGTATGCTTCCGCCAACTTCCACTCGGCTTCGGACTCCGCGCAAAACGGACGGCGGGACAATTAAAAGCAGACTATCAGTGTCAGCCTTTGTCGAGTAAAACCAGCGGAAAGTGACGGGCGGGCTGGAATTGCGATTTTAAAGCGCTAAGAGCGGCTTAGCGTTGAGAGTATTATTTACTGCAAAGAGCGCATTTGGTAATTTTGGAATATTCATATTTAGATAACACCTACAAGAATTCACACGCTCCAAGAATTCATAACTTTATGAATTTCGATACATTGAGTTTGGCAATTCCCCGAACTCTTTCCCAAAGAACCAAAATTGCAACGCTACCAGACTCACTTCCCTCTTCCTTTTCTTCGTTACTACAATGCTAATCAAGCACACCATTAATTAAACGCGACCCAGTATAAACGAGAGTGTGTAAGCCGTGTGTACCCTATTCTCCGAGTACATGTGCACATATTATGCCGCCGGTTCAACGAGGCCTGAACGAACACACGTGTGCCGCGTAAGTGCGGCGGAAAAATATTTCGGAGCACGGAGCCAATGTAAATAGGGATAAAAGGAGAGGCACAAAAGTGGAGCCCGCGAGAGAAGGAGGGGCCGAGAGAGCGGGGCTAAGGGCGTGGAGTGTAAAGGTGGAAAGAAGGAGAAAAAAGGCGAGCAGGTTATTGGGCGATCTATATGTATGTATTTCAGCGTGGGACGATATGGCCCACCTTCCTTGAGCACGTACTCTTGCCGGGCGCGCACTATAGGCGCACGTGTTTCCGAGCGTGTGTCGCTGAAAGTGGCCGCATGCTATACCCGAACACTGTCTGCCTAATGTTCTAATTACCGGTCTAGCAAAATCAGGATGTTCCTCATGTTTGTGCAGTGTAAACTGACGCTGGCACACCAGAAACTTATCCATTGGCCCTTTCCAGAAATAAACTGATGTACTATATAGTGAGTCTTGAGAATTTGTTAATGCACGAGCATAATTCCTAGTGCGTAAAGTGAAAGGGTTGGCTGATACACGCTGTTGAAGTTTGAGAGGAAATACTTTTTTACGAGTAGACGACTCGCGTGGGAAATTCTGCTTGGTTCCTGAAATATTCACTGGTAGTTTAACGACGGCCTGGTAAAGAGTTGGCCTGCATAGATTCTGCGATAAGAAGGTTGTAATATGCCTATTTTGACGGACACGTAGGCTCCCTGAGAACTTTCTTAAACGCAAGGTCTTAAACTTAGATCTGCAAATTGCATGTCGACTTTGTGTTGCATGGAATACACAAGTTTCACTGTTCTACGCAAAATGGAATATCACGGACCAGAGCTTAGTACATACACTTTTATTAAAATGTAGATATTAAGAAATTTTCGACTGACTTTGATAACACACATACTTTACCTATACTTTTAAATAATCGGATAAATTAAGAAGTTGAAAAACGTGAAGAATTATCAAAATGGATAATTGCACGTTTCCTTGATAGCAATAGTGGTGTGCAATAAGAAAAGCAACTAATAAACCATTTTACTATTCTCATCTTTCATTCTGCTCAGGCATTTCCAAGCCCTCGTGCATGCGCCGCTATACGTACGCCTTTATATTCGCGAGGCGCCCCATTGTGAGAGCGCAGCCACCCTTCACCACCAGCCGAGAGGGACCAGAGAGAGAGAGGGGGGGACTCCGGGTGCACATGCACACACATATGCGCGCTGGACCACTGACCTTATTTCCCGAATTATGTACGCGGGGCGCAGCGGCGCCCTATTGCTAATTTTTAGCCAGCAACCGCAAGCCACAGACTTATTCGTTAAAATCCCCAGATCGATAAATCGAGAGCGTGCACACTGCTGATTAAAAAGTATATTCGAGTGGTGGCGATTAATTGCACGCAATGACCCACTCTCGCGGCTCAACGGTTTGACACCTCAACATCACGACAACCGAATTCTGCACACACAAGCTTTCTTACGATTCTTAGAAATTTCCAGCAATTTCTTGAGAATTCTAGCATCACTCGTGCGCACGAGAGTCTCGAGATTCAATTTTCCAGGAATTTCCATAGCCGGTGCATTCAAGGGCCTCCGAAAATAGCTTCCACTCGACAATAGGCTGACAAGATTTCAACATTTCCCGAGCGGAATCTGTTTTGCCATATTTTTCGAAAAACTTTGGTGGAGTTTGAAAGTGTCGAAGGATGCTCGAGATTTAGTAGATATCGATGGGATCGTGCGATTTTATCTGGAAGGCGTATTTGTCGTCACATGCGAAATAGTATTCGAGGAATCCTTCATTATCCGGAGATCAGCCATTGGCTAATGGATTGTCGGGCACGTGGATCCTGCGGAGATTGATTCCGTGTCGATTGACTATTAACGCAGTAGCTCTCATCGTTGTTGAGATCGAACTGCGGATTTCGCAATGGATTAATGGTTGGTTCGAGGTCCAGATAATAACATGGATCATGCCATTTGATAAATATCTTTAAAAAAACTCGCACGCAAACCGGGGAGGCGACTGCCGATTGTATTGAGACGGAAATAAATACGAGCTTGAAATATCACTAGGTTATTAAAAGAATTTGTAAGCAGATTTGAGAATAAGTAACGAACCACAACAGGGTTAATGTGAGAGGTCATAAGGAGGGTAGACGATTACGGTTTCATTGCCAATTAAAAGCTTCTATAAATCTCGCATCCGATTTGATTTACATAACTATAAACGGTAGGATAAATAAATGGAGAAATATAGCCAGCGTGACTCACGACAGCAGAATAAGGACCTAAACTGACATTGAACGATTATAAGAAATTCATTCCCGCCATATAATTACCATTCCAATAAAGTCATTGCATAGAAACTAAAACGATCCATCAGAGGACAATGCGAAATATTATTCCGGCAGAATATGCAGTCGTACAAGCAGAAGTGATATTGTGAGCTGCATTTTCCAGCCGCTCGATTTACCGAGGGAAGTAACAGAGGAAACATGTCTTGGCGAATAGAAGACCTTCGGGGATAAGGCACTCTATGAAACTGGAGCGCTTGTTTTATACGCCTGGATTTAATCGGCGCCGGGAGCGAGACGTCTCCAATATCAATAATTAATATCAATTTGTCGATTCAGTCGTCCCTCGAGGACCAGTGTCATCGCAGAGGATGAGACATCAAATAATAATTCCTTCACTCCAATTGGAAATCCAGCACTTTGCCGACCAATCCCACAGTTGTGTGTTAATAAAATAACGTATGAGTTCAGCAGTTTCGGCTCAAATATAAACTACGTAGGAAGTTTGTTAAACTATACATGTAATTTTACAGAATCGAATTTTCTATCGAATTCTTTAGAGCACATGCATAATGCATGTATTGGGGAATACTCTGCTGTATTATGCATTTGGTCAGGCAGTACACAATAGTTTCAAAAAGTCCACTTGAACTATGCTTGACATTCGATTTTTTAACATAGTGCTGTTAGTCCATACGGCTAGTGGAATGTGCGTTCGACTTTAAACCGTGAAAAATCCGTGCCCTGTATTCGGCCAATCTTGAAAAATGGAGATTAACGTGCCCGGCTAGTATGTCCAGCGAGCGTCATACACCAATTTCGTAAAAATCGCTGACATGACCCGAAAAATATGATCGATTTTCCTCCAAATGACCCATTTTCTCTTATTTTTACTGGATGACAAAGGTATCAGCCGTCATCTCTAATTTATTGAGTAACTTACTCAAATTTATTTAGTCCAACTCTTTCGATACAACTAAATTTACTATTTTTGTGAATATACAAGTGTAATACAAGAAGCTTATACAGCTCTTATTCTTGAGGGGTGTTTTAACCACTTGCTAAAAATTACAGAGTAAATTGTTACTTTCTTGTGACGCTTACAGGTCTTTCGTTTTTTAAGGATCACTTCTACGAAGTCTCGACTTGACTTCAGCTTCGAATGAAACAGCGCGTTTCTCGTAAAGTAAAAATACAGGCATCCCAGCGTGAATCGGCGGCTTTCACTTAGAAATACACAAAGCACAAGCCGAAGTGTTTATAAATAACGTTCGCACGCAAATAGACTTTAAGGGGACAAGGGTACATCTGTGAGATAATACGCGGGTAGACGTGGATTATGCATTGCATGCAGAGCCTTTGCGAGAGAGTTCCTTGTCCCAAATTCTGCGGTGCATGACAGAGATACGCAGCGTTGCATCATTCTACACCGAATTCATTGTTAAGCGCGTGCACTCTAAGCACTTTAAGCCCTCGCGCCTCCAGACCTCATTCTAATCGAACCAATTACACTCCAAATGCATTAAATCCCATTGGCCGCGCGCGACGCGCTCCAGATTCTATAACAAGCGCACTTATTAAAACCGAAAGTAAATATACGCGGCGTCGAAACTTGCCGGTAGCACTGGATGCGATAAAGTAATCCAAGAAGCCATTAAAACTTTTAATAGTGTTTTAACGCGAAACGGAATCCCACGTGGAATCAACCGGCTAAACCCACTTCTTTATCCAGCGGCGGCTAAGCCGGGGAGGGAAATTTGCGACGTGCGAATATTTAGAAACGCTCGTGTGCGGGGCGACGCGACGGCGCGCAAAGCTCTAAACCAGCGCATTAGCGAAACAAGAGAAGCACTTGGAAAGTTGTGGCAAACCACTCGTTATTCCATTCCTTGGTATCAACGGAAAAAAGAAAAAGACGAAGAAGCATGTTAAGTGTGTCACCCGGAGGAGTAAGTAGAGTACGATCGATTTCACCAAACTAACTCCGCGGACTCTAAGTGCACGTGGTGTGTTCTGCGTGGGTGACGAAGCGTCCGCGTTAGTTCCATGACTTAGATCGGCGCGCTCGCACGTCCGCCACACACGATGGCCGAGTTGATGCGGAGCCCGCGGAGCACACACTCCTTGAAAAAGGGCAACACACGTGTATACGTGTGCCGCCCTTTTCCCCGGGACGCACAGTACACTCTCTTCGATCAGGCTCTTGTTGACTAGTTTCGCTAGTCTCATCGGCTCCCCCAGCTCTCCGCCAGTCTTAACATTACATAACTCGATTGGGACCGAGTCTGGCAGAGTGTACGGACGAGTCGACATTGCGAGAAATTATATTTACCCGTGATACATCTTCCCCGACAGCAAGATTGATTCCTAGTCCGACGGGCGGGCTGCTCTCTAGTAGGCTCCTAATGTAGCTAGTCCCCTCTATCAATCCTAGTAATCCTCACGACTCCAATAACAAATACCGTATCACAAAATCAACTTGATTCGCGTGATGCAAAACTCGCTTTAATCTCCACGATTATACAAAGGAGGAGACTGCTAATGAGGATTAAAGTTAACAAACCCCGCATCCAAACACGTCCAATTAAACGGACGAGCAGTAAGCAGTAGGGTACGAAGCGCGTTAAGGAAGTGCGGGACACAAGAAGAATCAGCTGAGCAAGCATTAAAAATTGCTCTGACACTCGGATTACGTCAATTACACATGCGGAATCCCCGTGCGTCCTCGATTCCTTATACCTCTGACGGCTCCGACGCTTCTTTCCGCCGAAACAGTTAGGTTTACCGCACACCCACGTTTCGAGATATTAAGAGATGCTGCGTCACCGGGAAGAAAAGAGGATCGGATGGCTTTTATCAGGCGTTTATAACGGAGGGAAACCCAATTACTGGCTATACCGGTGCCCTAAGGGAGCTCCTATCCCCGGTGGGAAGGAGGGAGGCTAACGATAATCCGGCAAGTCCATGCCGGCAGAAGGAGGAGAACACGGTCGCCGCGTTTTTGACAGGTCGTGCTGCTCGTTTTCTGGCATCGATCCGTCCGGCGATTCCGTTCGAGCGAACCGAGTGTGTACGTACCTTCTAGCTAGGTAGTACACGTACGTGCACGCTCGAGCAGCAACGTCCATAAGCATGGTGTGTGCTCCGAAGGGGGTGACAAACGCACTTGAGAGTTGTCTGCTAACCTACTTCTGGCTTGGGGAGTCGTGAGCGATTCAGCTCACCGCTCTCACGCACTCTTTCAACTTTGCCCCGTGACTCTCGTGCACACTCGAATTATATCCCTCGCGGCCTACCCAGATATCCTACGCGGCACGAACAGCCCAAAACTCTCCAATCAAGAGACCCAGTTAAAAGAGCGTGCAAGAGACTCTGGGGATCTTGACACGTAACTAGGTTAGCAGACGACACTCGCTACTTGTCAAATCTCCGGCAACCAGTTCCCCTGTATTTCCAGCGAGAGCAGCTCGTTGAAAGAAGCGAGAGAGAGAGAGGGGGGGAGAGGAGGAGGAGAGGAGTAGAGTGGAGGATAGGAAGATGCCACGAGATCGAATGCGCTGGCGGCTAGTTAAGTAATAGTGGCTGGTAGGAGTCGGGGAGTCCAGCTGAATCGAGTGAGGCAAAAGGCCAAGGGAATCGCGTGTATCGAGCGCAGGAGAGGGCTTTGCGCCTCGAGATAATATCAGCGGGGAGAGAGAGAGAGAAAGATGAGAGGAGAGGAAGATGCTGCTAGCTGGCGGCTGCTGCGAGTCTAGATACCTAGTGGACGCGGTCTGTCGCAGGGAAACAAGCACTCGAGTCCGACTCACCTGAAAGTCGCAGTGGATGATCTCGGCGTCGTTCAACAGTCGAATAGTGGCGCGGTGCACCACGGTAACGTCACTCTTGCTGCCGAACTTCAACATTTCTGCACTCAAATCGCCAGCAGTATTAACCGCCCGGCCCTCATCGTCCTTCGTCCCACAGCACCACACACTGCCCGCTTAGTAGTCGCGCGACCGGCGTCCTCTCTCCTCGGCGTCGTTTTCTCCGCTTCCTGCGATTAGACTTTTCGGCACTCGCTCTTATCCTCGCCGTGACACACTCGCGCCCTTTTCCGACTCCCGGCGTTTTACGCTCGCACTTGCTCCCTCCCTCTTTCTCGGCCTCGCTCTCGCCTCCTCCGTGCCGTGTTCGCCTCTGCTTGGCGTGTCGCGCGCGCGAGGGAGACTTCGCCTCTTGACACACGCAGAGAGCTACAGTAGCAGCGCACACTCTATCCCAGCAGCGCGACACGGCACACCGAGAGCCGATGCATCACCGTGGCGGAACACTGAGCTCGCACTCCCTCTCACTCTACCCTGAGCCCTCTCTGCCTGTCAACCGGCCCCATCTACTGGAGCATCGCGCCAGCGTTGCCGCCGAACACACCGCACAGGGTTGCCAGTCTCGACAACTCTCAATGGGAGCTCAACACCCTCGGCTCGCTCATTGGCCGGAGCAGCGTTTGCCTCGCGCGCCTGCTCCGCCGCGGGAAATTTGAATGGGGTCGGTGGCGGAAGGGTTTGAATCTGAGCTGAAATGGACTCGGTTGGTGCAGGAACAGTTGGTGGGGTTGAATGAGATTTTGCATTCGTGCTTGCGTGATGACGTTGTTTTATATTTTGTAAGAAATTTAACAATAACTCTGTCGTTAGAGGGTATTTGTGTATTCCATTGTTAGTTAAAGGCCAATTTTTGCTTGGCGGTAAGATGCCTGTGCTTCACGTGGTTGTGATTAGTTCTGATTATCGATGGTTGATGGATGTACGTTGTTTGAACATTAAATAGTAATACTGAACAATCATTTTATATTACAGCGATGTTGAGTAGACGACACAATTGTTTAAATCTGCCGTCCGAACCACCATCGGAGCAGCAGCAGGCTTCGCTTTGTTTCTGTACTTCTTCAGGAGTGCCATCACCTCCATTCGAAAGTCAATCTTGTCGTCCGGTGAGATACTTTTAACGGATGAGAGGATTGATTGAAAGAAAGCCTGGTCTTCGTCGACGCTCGACACTTTCAATTCCTTTCTACACTCAATTCTAGCTGGCCCAGGAATTGCAGGATTGTCCTCCTGTTCGGCACACACATCGTAGCGGCAGCTACGCTTGCGCCCCACAGGCGTCCTATCGTCTGCGTTAGTAAAGTTCTTAATGACTTTGGGCGAGTCTGTCGTCGATACGTCATGTTTCAGAATTTTGTACAGGAATTGTAGCCGATTGTGGTAGACGTAGGGTTTCTTTTGCTCAGCGGTTTTCACTCGGATCGATCGCACGAAGGCGTCGCGAATGTTGTTCCACTTTGTCATTAGACATTCACCTAACATAAAAAAGCAGCGTGATAAATGTCAGAACATAATACTAAAACGAACGTTTTATTTAATTTTCTGCTCGAGTCGAATGTTTGGTTTCGGGAGAAGAAAAAATAAAAGTGTATTTTCATAATAATATGAAATCGATGTCATCGTATTTTCCGTAAGATTAAAAAGTACGGAGCACAGTTGATTGATGGCATACTTATTTCTTTCTGCCGCACTGGTTTCAGGGTATCGAAGTCCGGCTGAAAGTAAGTACAGATCTCTCTCCAAGCGACTTGTTTCATTGATTTATCCTTATACACGTCGAGCGATCTGTCCCATAAGCAGGGTCTGGTCTCGATCAGTTCGATCAGACTCAAAACATCGTATTGAAGAGTGTCCATTTTAAATGTTTAAGGTGTCGCATGAAAGACGCTCGGTATGTGTAAAACTCCTCATAAATTGAGTCAGGTAACTTGTTCTCAATAATCAAATATTTGGCATTGAGACGCCACCGAGTCTCCTGATAAATAAAACAGGATAGAAATAAATATATACAAATTCAAGGAGCGTCGAAGTATGCATATGATATCGATTTAAAGAATTCTTCGTTACCTCTTTGTAAGTCAGAATTTGTTCTTTAGGTTTTTCTATACTTCATTAAGTACTCCCTCATGTAGAATAATAATATTTTTAAAAGAAATACAAACACACTCGTAAAACTACACGTTTAAGTATACTTGGTGCATTGAAAAAGGTCTGAACCTGCTACTTCAAATCTTGAGAAATAAATCTAGGACGCCATAAGTATTATTAATTGATATATTAATGAAAGCGGTCATAGAACAATATGGTCAACGTGTTCTAAAATTTGAACAGTTGAACGGTCCGACACACAAAATGTCGGAGCTGAATCCGACGTCTTTATCGGATCGGTTCACTGGTAAACAATCAACCATAACACTGCAGCCGTTTCCACAATCACCCGATTCCGACATCCGGTTATAATCGGTGCACTCTGGAGAACGCTTAAACGCGAAAACGGTACCGATAATACGCTAAACTCACTTTCCTTTTGCGTCTTTTGCGTAACGACATGTATTTCATGTCTATTGTGTGTCGCATAACCTGAAATGCTGTCGGAATTGGTCGGAACTCTCGAAAGCCGTTGTATTCGCTGGCGACCTCTACATATGGTAGCAACAGTTCTCGATATTTCGTGCTGTTGGAAACTGAAAGATTCGAAATGACATAATCGATCGAATTGCAGATTTGATTACCGATTGCTGATCAATGTTGCCGAGGAATAATTTCAAGCAATCTTCCGAGTCGCGAGTGTCAGAATCGCGAAAGAGTTTGGCGGGAAGCATTGGCAGGTGGCGCTGGCTGTTTAATTCCAAAGATGGCGAGGTAGTGTGTGCGCGCGGTGAGGTGGGGGCGAGCCCGGGGCATTGAACAAAGGTTGAGCGAGGCTGGTGGCTAGCCGGCGGCGCATTCACGCTTCAAACATGGCAGCGGCTACCAGCGTTGTCGTGCTCGACAGGGGCAACAATACCACCTGCACGATCAATCTACACGGTGTGTGTGCGCGCGTGCAAGCCCCACCGGCTTATCCGACGACACGGCCAGACCTGCGAGCTACCCGCCAAAAGCGAACACAACCTCTCTCTCGCGAGCCCCCTTGCCGTGGAGAAAAAGCGCGTGTGACATTGCCGCCAGCCGCAACCAGAGCACCAAACCGACCGGGAGAAACCAACAATCTAATAGCTCTTACGGGGAGGACGTGCGCTCTTTATCCCGCGAGGCTCTATATTCCTCCACATCATCGACTGGCCGTTTTTGCGCCAGGCGAAAAAACGCGAATGAGCCGGGCCGACCGGGGCCTCGCGGGAGGGGAGCGCAGAGGATCCAGAGAGTGCGAGAGAGAGAGAAAGAGAGCGAGCGAGAGAAAGATGCTCAGGAGGGAAAGAGAGGGAAAGAGGTGGCGGTCTGCCGAGAGAAGAGCGCGGCGGCAAGGATTGAAAGAATCGTGTTATTTGCCGGACAAGGCGGTGCTCGCAGCTCTGGCTGCCCCTCGTCGTATTTCTCTAACGAAAGCCAACTCCGCCGGGCAGCGGGAAGTGTGTGCGCGCCTAACCTACCCGCTCCGCGCTCCTCTTGCAGATTCCCGAGACTTATCTCTCGGAGTCACGGTTTCGCCGAGCCTATCACGTGCGCCGCGCCAGCTCTCGCAATCCCTAGACCTCGCGCCGCGACCCCAACTCTCATTATTCCACGAGGTTTTTTCCCTAGCGCGTCTCTTTCCTCCTTGAGCTCCTCGGCATCCGCGATTTAACTCGACTATCGAGACTCGAGAGAAATATTCTCGAGCCTGGCGACGTTAGTGCGCCGCGACTCGCCTTCGACACGTGCTCCACTCTGAGTTTCTTCCATTCTAATTGGTAAAAGGCGTCGACTAGTCTTAACTTTAGCGCGGATTGCGCATTGGCGTATGGAAATATATGATTAGCATTGGAATTGATAGATTAGTATGATGTTCGATCGGTATTGGAGGATACGAGTGGCTGAGCACTGTCTCGAAGGAAAGTCACTGCTGCATTGGTGATCGAGATCAAATAGCGCGCGCGCTTTTAAGGAAGAGCCTCGAGTAAGTTTCTCATCCAAGTTTTCCATTTTCTAGGAGCCACCGTCGTGTCCTGGCGCGTGAACAATCAGGAACAGCTGTTCGTTAGGTGAGTCTGCACTTCGATTTATCATCCACTTCTTCGCGCCATTGCCCGCCTGCTTTTTACGGATTAAATCGCGCCTAATGCTGAATTAATCCGATATGCTTATAAGTATTCATGAGTCGCGCGAGTTTCAAGCGCGGTTCATGCATTTTTGAATACCAGCAGGGAGTAGCACTCTCGAAGGCTCACGTATATCGATTGTCACCGAGAACACTTTGAAATTCCTTTCGCGCCAACTCTCTCATGGAGAAATCTCCAGGTAAATTCCAAGATTCGAATACAATTATTAAATGGAGTTCTCTTGAGAAGATTAGTAAAATAGCATTAAGTTTGGGGTTTCAATATTCAAAAGGTATTTGTGAAGGGCAAATTCCTTTAGAAATATGCTTTTGATTTTCGATAAATACTCGTTTGGAAGCCCCAGCGAACAAAAGCGCCGAAATTAT
The DNA here is from genome assembly GCA_963675795.1 of Crossocerus cetratus. Taxonomy (NCBI): domain Eukaryota; kingdom Metazoa; phylum Arthropoda; class Insecta; order Hymenoptera; family Crabronidae; genus Crossocerus; species Crossocerus cetratus. Next base: position 6,995,726 of record OY776670.1, on the reverse strand, counting down.
TACAATGTGCTTTTATACAATTTCGTGTGCGAATTATTACGTTGAAAACCTAATGGAAACTCTCTTTCAATGTATCAGAGGGGTTCATTTAACGCTAATTCTTCCGTTGTACTCGAGGCTTATGCTCAATGAAAATTAATTAGCTTTCTTGGTGGTATACGCGTATTTCGCATTGAATCGGAAATACGATTATTCTCTGGCGGAATTATTTAATATCATTTTACCGGGTATATTTATGATACAATTATAAGTATTACTGGTTTAAAAGGTGAATTCGTAACTCTTTGTTGTAGCTTCTGTTCTGTATATTTCTAAAACGCATTTCTGCAATTAATTGACAGAAATCGCCTCATCCCCGATATCACACTAGCTAATAAAAATATTGTTCATCCAGAAAGCATTCAGAGATCTCGAACTACGAAACAGTTTCCATTTTTACTCGTAACATATCTTCCTCGCAACTTATTACACAAGTTTAAAAAGTGTAGGTGTTATTGGAGAGGCAGTAAATGATTTATCGGCGATAGTTTTTCCCGCGATAATGATTTATATCGCGTCCATAAGAGGTTCGTTGTGACGGTACGAGCTCCTATAGCGTAAGCACGTCGTCCGATGGAGTCATAAGTCTCGGATTGTCTCGGGCACACTGTGCCGGAGGTCGCGGGACCTCAATTTCGCATTTTCGTTTTTTCCCCGCCGTCGTTGTTCTTGTCCGACATCGCTGCACAGATCCTCCGTGACAACAATGTCACGCTTGAGGACACACGCGAGTGCGAATACCTTTCGGGCGAAAGACACACCGCCGAGGGGGAAGAAAGAGGAATTCGTCGCGATCGTTTTAACGCCGCCACCGAGCGAAAAAAGCCTGGATAAATTGCCGAGAACGTGCAATCACAGGTGGCAGTGTGCGCCCCAGCCGATCCGAGGAGTATTTAACCGTGAGTTACGCCAGTGATTCTCGCATCGCTAATCCGCCGGACAGTAAACAATCACGCATTATCCGCTTGTGCTTCGCCAATCCGAAACTCCACCAGTCAACCAACTTTTTCCAACCTTTCGTTCCCCCGAAAACATTTCTCTAACTAAATAACATAAATCTAGTTAAACTCGAATTTGTCATCTTTCTCACTTTTTATCGAATCACCGCTTTCCGAACAAGTACACATATTCCCATACAGCCCCTCATTCAATAATTCCAAACACAAATATCAGCAGAAAGTCATTAGTATCGGCGAGCCGGGAGTGCAAATAGCTGCAGCACACCCGTATCATAAATCTGTAAGCCGCATAATCCAATGATAGGGCGGCCCGACGTGGCGGGGAGTCGAGTTAACGTCGATATAACGATCCCTTAATGGCAAAGTCATTGTCGGCGCGGCCAGTAACAGTAATTGTAGGCAGGATGTCTCGAGCGGGTCCGATTTTTCTCTCGCGTTCTGATACGCGGCCGCGATGATCGAACGACGAGAGAAGAGGGGAGGGGGGAAGGGCCGAGATGGAAGATGCCGAGGCGAAAGAGTGCGAGGGATGCGAGAGCATGCACACCTGCCGAGAAAAGAAGTGCGTAAAACCGCGGTGTGCCCGTGACGATCGCTTTAAAAGCGGCGGTCTCCGGGAGGCCGAGCAGACGATGAAAAAACTGACGGAGCGGAGGAAGGCAAGGGCGCTCTGGACCAGTACATACCTTATACACTGGCTCTCGGGGTTCAGGGCCCCTTCGCCAGTTGCCAGTCATCGGTCCTCCCGGGCTCTAAAGGCGCTGTCAAGACCACCTGTCTCCCCTTCGCCTGCCTTCCTTCCTGCCAGCGCAGCGCTCCTCATTTTCTCGAAAACCATGCCGGCGCGTCCCACGATCCAAATGCGCCCGGAGAGAAAATGCCTCCGCCCCCCCCTCGCTCCGACGCTTCGGCTCCCTTAGACTTCCAGCATGACAAATACGCTTGGGATGATTACTCGGCCACTTAAAAGGATTTTCGAGACCTCTCACGCGCTGCCCGCCTCTTTAAAGGTGGAGTTTGATTGCCGTAGTTTTCATTGCTTTCGATTGGTTTGGTGGAAGTCTTCAGTAACGATGAGTGACTGCTGGAATTTATAAGTTCTGTTGTATGTAGTTGGGAGTATCTGTGAGTGGATAGTTGAGAAGCCGAAGCTTGTCGAAATATTAATAATTAGGGGAATTTTCGAGAAGGCGAACTATAAATGTTTGTACATAAATGTGGAAAGAGTGTAGGAGAAAAGAAGCTGATTTTGATGAGAGTGTTCATATTTGGCAAGGCTTGATGTCATTTCGATGAGGCTCCCGGAGAGATTCTGATAAAGTCCATAATTTCGAGATATTAAGCTCGGCCGTTTACGAATACGACGTCTCTGATTTAGCGCGCGTGTTTTAGAGCGGCGTCGCAGGGAAGCTGCTACCCCGGCAAACACGCTCGTAATTTACTCTAATTTCCCTGGAAACGGCTATAAAAGTTATGTCGGAATGTCCGGCGATACGGATCTCGGCGTGATGCGCCGCCGGCAGTCCGGACTACTCTGTGCTCTTTGCGTTGAATCGTCTCTCCCCTCTTGAAATCGCCAATGTAATGCTTCTTTGATGACCCGCTCCTGCGTACCCTCTTCGATTTCGATTTTCATCTCGCACTTTCCTCCGCCCTCTATCTCCCTAACTGCACCTATGCTTCTTGGTAAACGATCCGCTTTGCACTGACAGAAGTCTATTTGGGAATCGGCCATGTTAGAATTCCTGCTGATTCATCATTTGGACAGAGAACTCTAATTATACCGAGCAAGAACCACAAATAACCATCCTATTGTTTTCAATGAGCTTGAGAAATCTGTCTATGCCTTTGTTGATCTGTTGAAATAATTTTTAATGAGTGCACAGCAGATCTATTTGCAATTATAAGTTTTAATTAACAATTGGTATTTAGTGTTCTGATAATATGCCAATTGGCACCGGAGCCCGTTCTCAGCACAGATCAAAGCCTATTTCAACGAACGGCAAAGTCAGTTACGCGTGATTGTTACACAACAAGGAATTCCAGTGGCTTCTCATTAATCCGGTGCATAATACAGCCGACAAATGGCGCGTTCAATCGCGGTTTCATGCGAATCGTAAATCCGGCATTATATACCAGGCGCGATAGAGTCGAGCGTGGAATGAATTCGAAATAATCAGGGAGAAGAATGAGCGCAAGGGTGGATGCTGCCGGCCAAATGACATCTCGTGAAATATAAATGCCATTGTGTTCTCGACGGTGGGAAATAAATTTGAGCCCGTCCGGCTGGTACGCGAGCACACAACTCTCGAGCACCGTGCGCATATATGTATAGGCGCGGACACTGCCGGTGCCACTGTGCTCCGTGGCCTGAATTTTGACGACTGGTCACATGCCAGGAGCACACGTGAAACACAAGCAGATGTGTCTCGTTTCTTTACGAGCGGAGCTGACCGCCGACCGTCGTTGCGGCCAGCCTCCTTCGCCTCCTTCGCCTCCTTCGCCTCCGACATCTGTGCACAAGGATTCCGAAAGCGGAAGCTAAATAAGCCTCCATCAAATACATGTGACCTCTGCTTCGCTCCAGAGGGCACCAAACCAAACGCGCCCAACATACCAGCAGAAATATCAGAGTCTCGATTTTAGTTTATCTTTTTATCTATTATCAAAACTCATCGAGAATATGCCAATCAGTATACATAATCGGGTTTAGGCCTGTTCGCATCTCTTTGATTATAAAATCCATGTAGTTCACTCCAGAGGGCACCAAACCAAACGCACCGAACGTACCAGCAGAAGTATCAGTCTCGATTTTAATTTATCTTTTTATCTATTATTAAAACTCATCGAGAATATGCCAATCAATATACATAATCAATTTTAGGCCTGTTCGCATGTCTTGGATTATAAAATCCATGTAGTTCAATTGATCGAAATCCAGCAAAGACTTTAGAGTCACCCTGTATATGAAGCTGTTACTCCATTATACGAACCTTACCACACAGCGGCTATTAGTAATATCCGATTCGAGCCTCAATTAGCTTCACACCCGATACGAAAAATCGCGCGATATATCAAGCACGATGGTTCAATTGGACCCCGAGTGGTTCGCCACCGCGTTCACACGCTCAGCCGCGCGTGGAAAGCGGGGCTCGTCGGGCGCAATAAAGTAATCTATCGGATTATGGAGAGTCCCGAAGTGTTTTCGTGTGAGGAGCCGCCAGTTGCCGGCGCGCGCGCGTCGAGAAAGAGGGCAGATCGAAAGTGGAAGCTGCTGAGTGAAAAGGAAAGGACCGTTTGACGGATCTGCCTCGTACCGCATCGGCTTAGGGGAGCGTTTTCCTCTCGATTCTACCGTGCCGAACGCTTTCAAAACTTGGAATCAATTATCCGCACGGATAAAGTTGAAACCGGTTGCGTTTTCATTGTGGCGTCACGCTGAAACCACTCGATGGATCTTCATGAGACTTTTGACACACGTGAAATGGAACTTTTAACATTCTCATTGGGACACGGTAAATGGCCCAAGGAGTGGTGGCGTTCCAGCTATCTTTTCAAAGAGTCTATACAAATTGCTGTGAATGATACGAGAGGTGAAGAAAAGTGGAAAGGTTGAAGTACTTTGCTTTTACAAATTCCGTCCTTGAAAGAAGTTATCAGCAACAAAGTGAATACCCAGAGAAATCAACAAGTACCAGTTATCAATTACAAATCTATATTAGTATTTATTTAGTTGACGCACACAAAATATAAATCTATTAAAAACTGGATTAAACAATTCAATATATTGATGATCTATTTTTGAATTCAATCTTAATACGAGGTGGCACCTTTGAAAAACGATAGAAACCACCAGGTTTCCTAGATTCCCACCGAGTTGGGTAACTCCGGAGCGGATGTCGGAGCGTTAAGCGTATTACGTGGCATGCAACCCCTTCGGATGTTGCTAGGCCAGAAAGAGGAGAAGGTAATAGGGTGGGAGCTAACTGTTCCTCGGGAGCGAAGGGAGCAGATCCGAGGAGAGCGAGAGACGTAGATGGATAGTTAGGAGGAGCGAGCGAAAGGGGTGCGGGTATACAAATGCACGATTCATCTTGAACGAAGGTTGGCCTGGGGAAACAATGATTAAGGACCCCTCGTCTATCCTGAGCTACGCCTGAGGATAGGTCCCACTCACCCGCCGCCTCAATCTCAGATCCTAGATGGGCGACAGTCCTCTCTATTTTCTACCACAAATAGAGCAGCCTCTCACCATTTCCAACCACCGTGCCTCCCGACTTAATATCCAAATTTTATTTAGCCAATTAATAAACTACTGCACTGATAACTTAATGTTTGAGAGATCAAAGGGGGTCTCCTGATAATTATAAGTATGTGAGTTTTTCGACAGCCATACCAGCAGTCGGGGATGGGTTTTTGCTAGGAAGCGTAAGAGAGTTTGAGGAGGAAGAAGGGGCGAAAGACAGAGTCCCGGGCACTTGGCGGGAGCAGTGAAGCACGGCGAGAGGACAATAGAGGGTGGTCGTAGAAAATGGCGAGAAAGGCGGTGGGTGGGTGGGCGAAGGTGGAAAGAGAGAGGACTAATGACGCCGCTGTGCCAGCCGTCGTTTCGGCTTTTTGCGAGTCGAACCGTTGGATTTGCACGGGAAATACAACGAAACGAAAGACGAAGCCGAGCGTTAATAACACCCTGCTCGGCTACTGACAGCACACGCGCGTGTGTGTGTGTGAGGGGGTGCGCGTGTGTGTCGTTGCATCTTGTTACTCGCTGGCCGGGCAAGAAGTCAATTAGACGCGACAAACGTTTGTCGCTTGTAAATGACCCATTCTGTGGATGTCAAAGCGCTAATTACTCCGCGGACCTCCCGCGGGATCGGTGAAGAATGGCGCTCGACCGCTTCACCTCCAAAGGGTTGTTATTTCTCGCGCCCCTATCCCCCACGCGCAACTTTTGTTATTTACCCCCGCGAAACTTTCGAGTGCATTATGAACTCTGGGTTCCCCAATTAAACGAAACTCGGGGAGTGCCAACTTGCTCCCCACCCCCTCTCGCATCCAACAAAACATACCTTCATGTGCCAACCAGAAAGTAATTAAAGTCTTTCATATTCTGAATTGAATAAATTAGTAATATATTACACGGGCCTGATTCATCACTGAGGAATTGCCGTAGAATTATGACCATTTTTATAAAGTGTACTGTTTGGTGATGATACATTTTACAAAAATACCTGTATAAACCTCCCTTTTCCACTATCACGTACGAACTACTATCACACCGTTGGTTCGATGGGATCCGAAGCATCGAGCACCGCGTAAAGGTGGCGACAGATTAAGACAGCGCCGAAAGAAGGTCTCGAATCGAGAGACGGGCCTGCGGGGCTCTTGAACCGTGCTCTTGGCCATGGTGTCCATGGTGGTTGGCGTTGGCCGGCCAGTGCTCGGCACAGAGGTAAAATAATGCCGCGCGCGCCCGCTGGCTTCGCAGAGCAGAATCCAGTTGAATGGGAATGTTGTAGAATGCCGGCAAAAACCACAGCCACTGGGATCATTAGTCTACAGCCGAGCCTATAATCCATCCCAGCCTTATACCGGGTGGAAAGAAACGAGAGCACGACTGCTCCTCCTTGCGATTGCTTACTGGTAACCTTTGGTTGACCCTTCAGAAATTTTGAAAAATTTTGAGATATTAATATCGTTGAATCATGCGTTGTAGAAACTAGAAAGCTGCGCTCTGATTTGAGCGGCGGTGGGCTGATGAGGATTAATGAATTGTCATTTAGCAAAGTTCAAGTATCCGGTCGGCGGCGTGGCCTGACAAGATTTGAAATCCCCGCGGGCACACGCCAGACCGCATCACTGCCAAAGAATTCGCTCGCTCGCTCGCGGCCCACTCGCGCACCGCCACTTATACCGAATCGCACTTGCCAGTGAGTTATGCTCTCTCTGTGCAGTGCAAAGTACCGCCAAATCAGCTTGTTACCGCGACCCCGGTAATAATTGCACTGTGCGCCGAGTGCGAGCCCCGAATCTAGTTTTACGGAACCTGGCTTTTGCGGCGCGGCGGTGAAACCACCCCTATTTCCTTGATTCGTGATGTTTTATTTGGGATTCGTGTAGATTTTTCTAGAGTATTCAAACAGTGGGTGAAATAACTGAATTTCAAGTCTGAGCTAGTTTCATTATTTCGCGGGATGCGTAATGAGAACTAAGAAGCGAGTACTAAAAATCCCTTGGTCAAGCCGATTATAAGAAGAGAGGACGGAATTACCAGGCTGTTTTGCAGGGGAAAGCCGGCGATCGAAATTTTTATTCCGCCCATACAGCTTTTAGCGTCTCCTTCAGTTCTTGCGAATGCGAAGAAGACGCAATTTAAAATCCCCGCGAGCCCTTTAACATTCAAGAGGGCAGGTTTCGATTGAACGGAAGAAGGTAAAGGTCTGGCGAATCAAAGTTCTTGCGCGTCGGTCAACTAAGTTGATTGAGTTTCCCTTTGGACAGCGATGCAATTATCGGAATCCCACAGATTCACACAAAGCAGACTAGGTTTCTCCCGATCCTCCTCATTTCGAATAACGCAGACTTCCAGACTGTTCGCAATTTCCAAGCGGAACATTTGTCAAGAGTGTTAGAAGAGGGGATGGTTTTCAGCACTCGGCGCAGAGTTGATTCAACCCCATTTCATCTGTCCTCCTCGAAAGAGCTCTCCGGCACAGACAGATACTCGACTACTCGAGGAATGCAGACGATATCGTGACAAGTAGTACTGGCGGCAGCAGACAGCTGCTTCGCAAACATCTTAATTTTCGAAACTCGGGCACGGCACATCCTAATTGTAAGATTCGCGAACGAGATGCGGCTGCGATTGGAGCGTGAGTCACTGCCAGCGAAACTGGTTCCATATCTCGGCTACCGAGCTGACTCTGCTGTCACGAGGATGTTTAACATGGTCTTATTAAGTGCGGGTATTAATCAAGCCTTAAGTGGGTGTCGTGTTCTGATTTTCAGCAACGCTATATTTCACCGACATACCTGACTTTTCATTGTGCTCGTGGTAACGCTGACTGTTGCGCAACCTTCATTATTAACAGACAGAAAGTCATATAGAACCATTATCTTTTATTAAATTGAACATCTACCCGCGTCAGTTTCCGTACAATTCAATATTCCACCAAATGTCGACTTACGAAACTATAATTACCACTTGCAGGCTTAATCAACCAGTGCTCATATTAACGAACGAATTATCGTCCAATAAACTTTACGAGTGCCGATATCTGCCAAGCTTATTAACGAGAACAGTTACCAACATACTTTGGTTCGCACTTATACTCGACTATTCAGCGCCGGCGACGATTAAGCCTAGCTGCTGATGGGAATCCGGCTGTTAACCGACGGTGTATCCTCGGCGCAGTTAGCTAGGATTCGGGGTGGTAGGTGGTGGGTGTCACACGTCGGCAGATTTATGGTCACGGCGACGTCGCAGAATTACGACGGGGTAATAGCGTTTTTTGCCAGGCATATTCCTCGTTTATCAGCGGCTGTTAGGCGTGCGCGGCCGCTTTCTCACTCGGTGCTCGGGTACACGGGGAGAAGTTGAAGGCGCAGCTTCGCGTCGGAAACCCGGCGAGTTGGCCCGTGCGCGAGGGATAGCTCTCCGGCCTGGAGGAGCGAGAAGAAGAGCGGGATGACCTGGCGCGGGAGCGAGAGAGTAATAAGGGTGGAACAGAGCTGAGCAAAGAAGGGAACGGGGGGAGAGGAATGCGCTACAAGCTCTCGGGAGCAAACGCGTCCGACCTAGTATAAATAGGTTTGCTTCTTGCTGGCCTTAGTTAAACAAAGTTCCGGCGAGAGCGGAGCCGAGGCGCGGCCTGTGTTCGGCAAACTGGAGAACGGGATGAGAGGGTGCCAACCCTGGAGCTTCGCCTGCCGGTGCTGCTGGCAGCCTGCTGCACCTTCTGCCCGCGCTCGCCTCCTCGAAGCCGGGAAACGCAAAAACCGAGCGGCTTCGCCTGCGCTCCGGGATCGTTCGCCGTCTACCGGGTGTCCTTTCCTACCCCTGCCCTTTACGTTGCAGAGTTTCCGCTGCATAATTCGACCCTTCAATAGCGTTTGAGGCGGTTGCTTGAGGCGAGGGGTTTGTTTGCGATCGGTTTGTTATTCACGTTTTCAATGGTAGTTGGTGTTTTAGTCGAACTGGGAGCTGCGCGGGGCTTCATTTACGTTTACGTGGAAGGAAAGCCTGATGGTTGTTTGAAATGTTGGTTTAGCCAAAGTGGCTTGATTCATGGCAAGAATAAACAGTGTGAATCTTTTGTAATTAGATGAGGCGAAACTAATAAAAGCAGAGTTATATATTCCTATTAATTTCGATATTTGGTTGGTTGGGTTTTAATGAAGCAATGATAGAGTTTCGTTACGCTCGAAAAGCGATCGGCTTTGCAAAAACTGGTTGCGCGGGGATGAACATTTTTCGAAGGGCGGCCATTATAAACTTTGTTCTCGATCGTCCTTCCTGCTCTGCCGGCGGAAAACGCAAAAAGCCTCGGCTCCAGCGGAGCCTGAAGAAGGTGACTTCGTGTTCGTACTCTCACGCATTCCTCTGAAACTTCGGTACACCGAAGGATATCTTGTTATACGGGGTGGCTCGTGAATTACAACGTTCTCAAAATACAACAGGATTTGGAATTTCTAATGCTAAAAATTGCTGAATCACCGATCGCAGATCAATTGCCGGACAATGTCAGTACTTGTAGTGATCAGAGCGATAATGTGGTGCACCGCGCCCTTCGCATGTTAATCGCCCGCAAAATTATGGTCTTTGCTCGACTCTGTCTCGATAGACTGAATTTTCTTCGATCGCCCGATCGCAGCTGCCAATTAGAGTTGGCGCATTCCCCTTGCACGCACGACGATACGTGTTACTTGTTACGGAAGCACCTGCTTCTTGCTAGGAACGCGCTGTATCATTAGGTATCGGCAACATCTTATTGCTATCTTGCGATTATGTATATGTATTCGCTCGGTATCTCAACCCTGAGAGCTTTAATTCAAAGTAATTACCGCCAAGAGTCGAGTAACCTTGCTGGGTGATACACTGCGCCATTGGGCGTCGATATGCAGTAGTTTTGACTAATAAGAAAATATGACATTCTACCTTAAAGCAGATTCTATCACTGGAGAAAAGAAACGAATTGATTGTCATTAAAAATGTTAAGTTACACATTTCACTAAGTAGTTGCTAAACTTAGAAGATGTGCCGAGCATTAAAAGTTACTAGAGACGTGTATGGGATAAAGGTTGGCAGCCGGTTCTCGCAATGATGACCGATTGAGACGAAAGAAAATTCATGACGTGTCCAGGAATCATTGTTACGCAATGCCTTTTTGGGAATCGGCGCTATTCTTTCGGCTGATTACTCCGCTCGCCTTAGCCGTCTCAGCTCGATTAACGGTCTACGTCAATCAGGCTACGTCCCAAGGCTTTCGCTCGCTCCGCTCGTTTATTTTCATTCAGCGAAATATGCCACTCTCGTTAAGAGCTCCGCCGAGAGCTGTTTACCGTGTGAATTGCATAATTCGCGCCAGCACGCGCGAGAGAGTGACAATCAGGACGTCGGAGCATGAGCGCGGCTGAGCTAGATTCTTCTCGCAGCGCTCAGGTTAGTTAAGAGATCTCTCCTTTCTTCCGGAGTGAGAAGGAAGCTTAATTAGCTGGTCCGGCTGTAGTTTTTCTTGGCATGAAAGGACCGCGAGTAATGTCGGAATTGTGAAATGCCGATCGCGCGATTCTGTGTTAGTTTAACCGTAGAACTGCTGGAAGTCGATTTTGCCTGCATTCAAGCTTGCAAGACTGGAGTATTTACGAATTAATGTAATCTGCATGGATAACTATCGCACTTCTACTATTTTTTGCCCAATTGAAATATGAAAAAAGATCAATTTGCATTTGTCTTGTAAAATCAAATATTCCTCCGGAATATCAAGAAAATCTGTTCTACTTGGCGCAGAAGTGCAACTCGGCCGGAAATCGGAGTCTACCTTGCTTCTCAATTCAATATTCAATCAACGAAGTACAAGAATACTTTCGCTATTATATGCAATGGAACGGTTTCGAGCACTTTTATATCAAACTAAAAACTTGGATAACGTTAATTACTTTTATTCATTATCTAATGAGGAATGAAATTAATAAATTTGGTAAGTCATACTATTCGAAAATCGCCAATTTCTGATTCACCTCTCCCACTTTCCTAATAAGAAACAACAATTCGATATTATTATAGCAATTAGCGAGAACTCGCCGTATTGTTAGCAATTCTCGAATGCACCGCAGCATACAGAAGCAACTCTGCACAGGACAAATGACCCAGGCATGACTCCGTCGGCATAAGTCAGTCAAGAGCTTATACACACTGAACAATAACCTCCCCCCGAGTGTTCAAGTGCGAGTGCGATCGAACGCACTCCCTCGAATGAGACTGCCTCGGTTTAGTCGAGTAGAGAATATTCTGCAGAAGCGGGCGTAACCGCATTGGGAATTGGGTGCCGCTCGCCAGCGGCAGCGGCAGCGGGCGCGCACAGTAGTAGCATCCGAGGAGAGCAGACGAGCAGGGCAGCAACGGGGGGCTCCGGCTACCAGCAGCAGCAGCAGCGGCGGCGGCAGCTAGAAACGACGAAGAGGCGAGGTTGGAAACTGTGATGCCCGCAAAAAGCACGGCAGACAGCGGCGATCGTTTTTGCTTGGCGTCAGCCGCGTTCCTACCGCCGCGCGTCGTACTTCGTGGTGGTACATCGCTCCATTCCGCCTCCCCTTCCCCCGCTCGGCCCTACCACCACCTCTCTTTTCCCTCTCCCCCTCTCTTCGGTTCTAACCTTCTCCGCCTGTATTTCCTCTCTCCGCTCTCTCATCCAGTGGTCCACCCTCTCCGCACTCTCTCTCTCTCTCTTTCTTACTCTTATTCGCACACTCCTCTTACTCGCTCGCTCTCCTCGCCTTTCTCTCGGTATGTGTATGTATGTCTCCGCTCGGTGGATCCCTGGGCCACGGTCACCCTCTCGTTCGCCCTTTATCTTAAACCGTCTCTCGCCCGCTACCGCGAGACTCTTCTTGCTACGCTCCCAGCACTCGCTCTCTCTCTCTCGCTCCCGCTCTCGCCGCTTCTCGCCGATGATGTTCCCCTCCGTTCTCCAATCTTCCGCATCGCGTTCTACTCGGGATATCGCGCAAACGGATGGGATTAGCTTCGCCGTCCTCCCCGGTTTACGCAGCCCGACCGCCCGCCCGCGCGAGCCCCTCCGGGAAAATAGATTATGGTATTGCGCTCGACGTGCTGGTGGGAATCTGCCGGTCCATCGGGAGCATGCATCGCCAGAGATGGACTGGGCTTCTGAGTGTTTGGCACTAGGAATGACCCTCGGCGAAAACGCCTAGCTGCGCCTTTAGACGACTAGGATGGAAGGGGTTTGTTTAGGAGGCATGACTTGAGTGGGTGACGGTGGATGTGGTCGAGTATTCACAGGTTCAGTGTAAGGTGCAATGGGTCGGGTGTTAAGGAAACTCGAATTTAAAGTATCAATTATTATATAAGCTGGAAAGTAATCAAGATATGCACAGGATTTATTAGTGGAATAATTAGAGTTAGGATGTAATTTCGTCTCGTTCAAACAGATGGAGGAGATTCATTTCCTGAATTTTTTGACATTTGGTAAGGAGGAAGGTCGGTGCGCGCCAGATTAGCATCGTATATTTGGGAAGTGTCCCCGGCGCGGTGAGATTTTGTCATTAACGCGATTATCGACCGCCGCCGGCCATGCCGGATGGAAGGGTTATCCGGAGACTGGAGACGTACAGCAATATTCCCCGGTCACACTAAAAGCTCGGGAACAGTAGCCGTGCATGAGGTCGTATTTCTCCAAACTTTCCCAAACAAAAAGTACTAAGCACACTTAATAAATGGATAAGTCAGTTGAAGGAAGCATATCGACTAGTCAAAGTGATGTAAACGTGGCAAAACTAAAGGGATGGAAAAAGACATAGCGTCGAACGTTTCTTAAGGACATTAAAGCCTCATTTCTTCGAATTCTATTAATAATATTAAATAAGAATCACCCAAATGATGAATTTTCAACAATAAGACTATATTTTTTCGCAAAGATTCTTCTGAATTCGGTTTAAAAACTAAAACGACCACTTATTAGTTCCATTTCCAGTGTGTGGAAGTTCAATGTTACAAAACTTTGTATAATTAAAATCAGGAGACTCGGTGATTCACGCAGATTTATACATCCGGGCTACGCAATACGCTTTTCTTTTTTGGAACATTTGCATTGGAAACCGTACTACAACGGGCTGCGGGGATAAACGTAAGGTGTTAAAGCGAATGAACGGTCGCTTCCCATGCAATCCCGGTGCCATTGATATCAAGATCGCAGTGAAGGATGTGCGATCGCCGATTGAGACGGCTGTATAGGGTGATTCATTTGGCTTTGAATCACTACTGCCGAGTATGCACTGCTGCATATAAATTATAAGTTATCCACTCATTTTGAATACAAACGAATATTTCTGAACTCCACCTTATACACCCCAAGACCAGAGCAATTGAAATGAATTTAAAGCATGTTTTGAGATATTTCTTGATAAGGGACGCTGCTTTCGGAAACATTTATAAAAAGCGGTTTCTTGAATGAGTACTGCATAAAATATAACATATTGCTCCCATAAAAAGTGGGCTTGGAAGGTTAATTAAACCTTTGCATTTGAAAAGGCAAACGCATCACCCTGTACAGCGTACATCACTTGTGTTTGCCGGGTGAGCATCCGAGGAGCGAGAGAAAGAGAGGGGTTTCAGCGTGGCGGGGACCTTGGGCACACGCGGACGTATCCTCTTTCTTAAGGACATCTCCGGGGCCCTTGACAGCCTTGACTAATGGTCGTCCTGGCTGCATCCGCCCTCGGACTTTATACTTCTCTTGACGGGGAACGCGGGTGGTGCGGCGAACGCGCGCGCAACCTGAGCGGCCGACGACTCCGGCTTCGTCCTCCTGGAACCCGACAGAGAAACTCTGGGAGGCGGAGGGCCTGGTAGGGGGGGAGGAACTCGAGACCACGGGTGTTCGGGAAAAAGCGCGAAAATGAAAAAATGAGGCAAGAGAAATGCGGGAGGGAAATGTGGGGGAAAGACAGAGAGGGAGAGAGAGAGGGGGGGGGGGTGCCAAGGTACGTAGCGTTGGAACGTTGGAGGAAATGCTTGAGGGAAAAGCGTCGGTGCTGGACGAATTTACAGGGATATCCTGGGACATTCTATACCTGCGTGAGATTTAGTGGACGTGTAATATCTGATCTGGTTGGATTTCGGTATGCTCTGAGCCATTGCCAGTGGGAGAATTTTGCAGACCATATTAATCCAGGGGATAAGAATCGCGCGATTTTACAGACCTGTCGGCTGAAATCCTATTAAAAATTGCTTCGGTGAAGATAAGTCCGAGAAACTTGATTTGAGATAGTAATCAACAATCTTTCCAGACTTCTGCATACTCTTGGCAGGTTGCCAAGAACTGTCCAGCTCTAAAAAGAATAGTGAATCTCTTGTATCTGCACAGGCTACCAAGCCAACTCGCTAAGTAACTGCATTACACCGGGTTTTGTTCTCGGCGCTCTAAAATTCTAAACACCTCGGCGCGAAGAGGGTGCTTTCATTTTCCCAGCTTTCCATATGGCCCTTGCGCGCTTTGCTTTTCGGCGTTAAATTAATAGCGCGGAGCGTGGCCGGGCGGGCGCCCGCTTACCGAGTAATTGAAGATAATTAAACAAACGCGCGAAATAAATGCAGGGGCTGTTGCGGCGGCTGTTTGCACTGGCGGCAGCAATTATTTCGGTAAACGGGGCTATGCCGACAGTTGCCCCGGTTGCGTTCAAGTGCGTCGCGAGAGAGTAACAACGAGAGTCAGTGAACGGCGGAAGAGGCGATTCATTTTTAACAGCTGCAATTAACATCGCCGCTGAATTCGTCTTCCGCGCGCGCTCCCTCCCTCGCGCTCTCGCCCTCTTTCCCTTTCATCTCGTCGGTCAAACATCCGCGCCGGTTAACGACGTTTGTTCCCATTCAACCTCCTCCTTTTTTCACCACCCTGCTATTATACGTAACGAGTGTGTTACCGCTCGCGGTGTAATTAGAAATACGAAGAGCATACATTTGCCATACTCTTCGAGCCGCGCTCCTCCCATTTGACTTTTATATTTTCATCCTACTCTCATCGGTGAAGATGTTTCGAGGGTGACATTAATCGCGAATTGCTGCAATGGGAATTAATTACGAGGATATAATTGCGTGTCAAAGTGAGCAGTGAAAGCAGTCGTTTTATGATACGTTACAATTGCAATATCTCTTAGCATAGTTGGCATAATTGCTGATATTACAAAACCTGTAAAGAGAACTATAAATAGTAACTGTCGAACCTCCCCTTTTCCGAAGTGTAATAACATTATCAACGTTTCCAATATCCTAACAGTGTTACACGGAACTCCAATGAAATGTCACGGGGAAAGAAATAAGAGGTTTGCAAAATTTATAGTTACATGAGATGGGAATGTGCTTAGGCTTAGCGACACATTTCTCAGTCGTTCTCGAATTTGACAGAAGCTCCCCTTTTTGTTGGCTTGCACGCTCCACGAGTGTGTAAGTGTAAGCGATAAATCTTCATTGGTCCTCTTTTTTTCGCCACTCGCTACATTCCTTCCCGCAGTGGGTACATACGCGCGCGCCGGACAGTTTTATCGGTTTCCTCGGTCAATTTACGAGGAACGATCGGGATACCGATCGTCAATGTACAAATCGTAACGCGCGATCGATCTCGCGATGCTTCTGTTAAGCTTTAGCACAATTCCCCTTAGATCATCCCCTTTCAAAATATCCTATAACTGAGTGATATAACTAAAATGGTACATGTATCAATCAGAAGGTATTGACGTGACGTGCTGAAGAAATAAATATAAAATCAGTAAATGACTTAAAGGTATCTAGAATTACTCGAAATAACTGGGGCAGCAATTCGTAGGTTCACTTAGCGTTTAATTAAATTACAGTAAGATTGTTGAAACTACAATAAAACGCTTCACGATATTCATGCTCGAGAATGAAAGCGAAGGAAAGCGCAGCACTGCAAATGAAGAGTACAGTGAGAAATGGGAAGCTAAAGTTCGGACAACTTTCCCGTACTCGACGGAGCCGTCAGTCGTTTTTTAACGGGACAAACTGATCTTTTCTGTTCCAGTAAGCAGGCCGTATTCGACGGAAAGAAGGCCATTAGAGGGGGCATACCATTTGTCTTCCGTAAGTATAAAAGACGGAATGAGTTAGTTGGTGGTCGCGCACAATAGCCGGCCGCGAAACCGGCAGAGAAAAGCAAAAGGGAATATCGGTGGTCGAGCGCGGTAAACGCGAAACAATAAATCCTTTCCCGACTCAAACCTGTTTTATTCAAAGCACAATGGAATTAGTACATTTTTTCATTCGACGCTCGAGAGATGTCATTTCGCGAATGCAATAGCAATTTAGAAATTCGGTTAAATAACAACCTGATGGTATAGAGTATCAGCGGAGACTTCCTCTTCCTTGCCTTGAGCGGAATGAAAATTTCCGATGATGAAAAAGAGAGTGCGATTACCTCGCATGACGTAGCAGCAGAGCGCAAAAAAGGCTTACACGTTACAGATACTTTGATGAGTAGTCTCTCCGATATATAACGCTTTTTCATACATACATAAAACCTGGTTTCGACCGAGTAATTTATTCAGTGTTCCTCTTGGGCGATCCTGAGCAAATTAGAATGATGTTAGATATATTCATCACTTGTAGTTAATAATCGAGGTCCAATCCCTCGGGATTCGACGTGGACATGTCATCGTTGATCAATTTGTTTGCAAGAATGCGGGAGCTTTGATTTCACTGTTCCAGCACAATTCGGAGCATGGACATTCGGGCCGCCCCATGGATTCGCGCGAATCATCCGATGGAATGTGGAGAAGTCGCCGGAACGACTGCCGAGCGGCGACGTCGAGGCAATCTTCTCGATAATGGACAGCGAATTCACGAGATCGATGTGGAACTACCCCTTCAGGTTAACCTACAGGCTAATCCTGCGGGAGAAGGAGCTACACTTCAACATAGGCGTCTACAATCCCAGCAAGGACCACACCTTTAGCTTTAATCTGCTGTTGCACACCTACTTCAAGGTACCCGACGTCAGGAGATGCCAGATCACTGGCCTTCATGGGTGTACCTTCATCGATAAGGTATGTGTGTTTTGCTCGAGTATAAGAAAGCTTTTGCAAAAATTCGACACGTGACTATTGGATTTAGAACGTTTCCGCTTTCCTATCACAACGTTGCATGTAAAGTAAACGATTTTCCATGATACTCGACAGAGTAAAACTGCACTTTTCACGTGTAACACTCTAATGGGAGTCGAATTTAATTTGGATTTAAACTGAAATTTATCACAAGTGGTCCATGTCTCTGTGTCGACAGACAAGGGACAACCAAATCTTCCAAGAAGGCCGGGACGTCGTCACAGTGTGCGAGTGGACCGACAGGATCTATCAGAACACGCAGCCAGAGCACATCATCACGAACGTCGTTTCCGGCAGGAAGATGCGCGTACAGAAGTACAACTTCCCGGACACAGTGGTGTGGAACCCCTGGCAGGAGAAGGCGCGCGACATACCCGACTTCGGCGATGACGAGTTCCCCAACATGATATGCGTCGAGAGCGGTCACGTCAGTAGCCCTGTCATATTGCTGCCTGGGACTGCTTTTGAGGCCAGTCAGATTCTCCAGGTAAGCTCTCACAGACTACCAATCATTAATGAACCCTTTCAATAAGTGTTTAATCGATGCAACACCAATTTGATAAAAAATCACGAATATATTTCCGCGACACGAAGCATCGGTTAGAAACTACTTTGCCAATAATCTCAGCTCAACGGCTTTGCATCCCGAGAAGCGTCGTCTTTCCGGTGATACTAAATTATGTGCAAAAGCTGATGTACCCGGAAATATTTTCGTCGGTTCGCGGCAGAAGAGCAATGGGAGATCAGATTTACAGGATGGTTCTCTCCCTTTGACCAAAGGGTTGAGGTCCAGGGAACTGGCCATGCGGATCAATCGAGCGTGCACGCTTTTGGCTTGGCCCGTTAGCCTCGAGCGGGGCTACTCGTTCAAGTTACCTCGCCGGCTATTCCTAGATGCTTAATTAACGCGCCTAACGCAAAGGACAGCTCATCGCTTATAATCTATGCGCCTACAAGATTATAAAGCTATTGCGACGCGTATACCTTGTACACTTAGCATTACAACATTACATAGTACTGCGCGATGTCTGTAATTAGCCAGTCATTAGTCCGTCGATTTGCATAGGAGGGGACTGGGAAGTAGTGCAACACTTCCAATAATTACTGCTGCTTATACCGAACGTCTTTCTAAGGATCCTATAACTCATCGAGTACTGCATAATTGCGCATATTCAGCATTTAATGCATTTTGTGAATTTTGATTAAGAAATCGATATTTTGCTTTTTGTATAAATATCTATCATCATAGTACTGATTGCCACTTACGACAGAAATTGAGAACTTTGACAAAAAATCCTGTAAACAAGATCCGAATGAGTGCGTGCTTTGAACAGCGGTTTGATGTAAGATTAAAATAGCAGCACGTACAGTTGATTAGAGGCACTTGGTTGGAATACCTGGGAGGAGTGATCGGTAAATTATGAGGGCATCCGTGAAATGATTCTATCGATCGAATAGCACGGTGATTCGCACCTCGAAGGGCTCCGCTCTCTTCGAGGAGCCGGCAGCTTCACCATGCACGCAGATAGTCTGTTTACCCGTTTTAACGCTTGTTTGCAGCCGAGTTGCGAAAACATGAATATGCCGCTCGGTTAATGGCAATCGGCAGCAAATCATGTTGGCCGGTATAACGCATAGTCGATCGATAAACCTTGAGAGAAACGTGGTCACAAAAATGATCAATCGTCCGACTATCAAATCCTTTACCAGGAAATATTTACAAGTTTGCAATAATAGACTGCTATTTTGTAATATTACAATTTAACTGCCCGGGCGAGTTTACCGTGGAAATTCCATTGGGAGATTATACTTTTTATTTTATTTCCATGCTGTTGTACATACACCGGAGGCTGATTCATTGCCGTAATTTAATTAATATGCCGGCGCCGCGCCGCGGGCCACGCAATAGGCTTGGCTCATTCTATAGTTAATTTATACTCTCGGCAATATTTAGCGGTTCCATTAGCTCTTATTAAAGATATTTAGTAATATACTTTTTATTCTCTGCCCGTTCTCGAGATTCGGTTATGGATAGCCGATAATGGTATTCGTAATTCTACAATTTAATAAAGCTTTTAAAATCATGTGGTACATGTGAAGATTAAAATACTAAGTTTAAAGTGCACGATCCCAGATAGATTGATCATTCATCGATGTACCTGAGCTGTTTATATAATTCACTTCACGCATTTAATGCCGAAGCATTATTCTATATTTAGGTTGTGATGTATGTCTCGTAATTGCTTCGAGACGAATGATCAGCTATTTCTTTTAAACTTAATCCTGTTATGTCACTCCAAAACATATATTCACTTTTGAATATAGCTGGTTAATTAACTTTAATGTGATTTCTCGGTGGGACAAGTTTATAGTAATGAAAACAAATTTACTAGGAGAACTATATATGTTCTGTTGTTGCAGGTGATGTGAGTAGAGGGTGGACCAAGTTCACACATAGTGGCCGGTGGTGGCAATAATCCGCTGCTACCGGTCTCCTCGGCATCGAACAGTGTCTGGTCACCTGGTACCGGATGGCTTTACATGCCGCCACCACCGCCCCCACTGCCACCACCGCCGCCGCCTCCACCCCCAGTTTCCACGACGCATCCAACGCATCTTCATTCGCACTGCATCGCGCAAACCTGCACAATCTGCTCTTTAAACATCTAGGCCCCTCCAGCGAGAAGTTTGAAAGGTGGAAGCTCGGAGTTCCAGCCATCCCAGCCAGTGAGATACTTTGTATTTTGTTTATGGTACTGCCTTGGTTCAACTTGTTGGGATTAGAGAAGGCGGGCACCGTTAGGTGGCGAGAAACTATCGCTTGTTCTTCGATCTACGAACGTCCAGCAAGGAAAATATACGAGAATTCATCAGTTACATACATTGATGGCGCAAACTTGACAGTCGTTCAAAGGTTGGATACGGTTTCCGGTTTTAGGCTGGAGAGCTTCGAGGCTAGTTCTAATTAATGCAAAGCAATCCAGTTTGACCGCCGTGTCTGAGTAAAAGTGAACGGATAGAAAATACAGGAATTAGTTTAGCGAATGTTAAAAAGAAAATCGGCTGCTTGGAGCAGTAAGTTTTGTTACAGAGCGAAGTAATAATACGAAAGTGCTTTGGTGGTTTATTAAATTTGTCAGGGCGTTCCATAGCGCAATAAAATCGTACGAAACAATACTTAGGAATTGAATTACGTTCATCAGATTTGTAAAGCCCTACCGTTTCGGTTCGACTGAATTATGCCCATTTGTGAACATTACAGGGGTGATGCCGATTGTATCTCCGCATGTCCCAATCTTCCTGCAGACTGTTATTAAAGTACCATTAGCAGATGGGGAAAGTTTCCTGTGGGAGTGATGCTAAAGAATGGGAAAGGTATTATGGGTTTCTTCCCCGTAATTACTGAGAAAAGCCGAAACCTTTCCTGCTTCGATTAAATGACAGAATACATCTCTTTAGAATCCAACATTTAGTTACATTTGATTATCGTTGGTTGTAGAATCCAGTGTCTCCTTAGATTTCCGTCCGTTCACACGCCCTCGCTGCTGATTACACAGCTATAGATTTTCAACAATTGTCCCATCGGTTGACAGTTGATATTGTCCGCTGAAATAGTTTTGCAATGTTTCTCTGGAATAATTTATGTGTGTTCACATCCTTTCAGAAATGCAGAGAAAAGTTAATTCAACCGTTTCGTTGTTTCCTTTCTAAATCTGCAGTTATGTAATCCGAGCTCATTTGCAATTCAACCGGTACATATACTTCAATTAAAAACTAATTTGCATACTATATATATAGCGTTAGTGTATATCTTGTTGTTTAACTGTTCGATTTTCTTACAAAAATCGATTTAAGCGTTATGAATTGTACCGAATAAACAATAAGATGAACTCATTTAAAACAATTCTATAGAATGTGCCGCATTTCTAAGTCTATAAAACTGATATCCGTAGAATGGCAATATCGTATCTATTTCTGCAAAAAATTCGATTAGCGGACTACGAGCGCACGAATTCGAAAGCTCTATTTCCATTTCTAAGAGTCAATCCATCAGTGAACAATACAGATATGGTGCTAATACTACAAGTATACCGTCGTAACTAATAAGTAGCAAAGAATAGGTAAGTGTGAGATGGACTCTGCTCATCACTGTGCTACACACATTTCCACATGAATTTTAACGAGAAAGCTGAGTTTCCTGTTGAGATGTTTTGAATCGCGCGTGTCCTTTATCTTCTTTCGTCCTCGAGAACTGACGCGAGCCAGAGATAAGGATACATCATCGAAATAGATATAAGCAAGATATTTATACCGTAATTACCGATTACGATAATACTATCAGCTGAAGGTCGATTCCATATGCGTAAAGAAAAAAATCTTTGTAAAGATATTATCACGTCGATGTTATATTTACTAATTATCCCTATAGCCATTATTCAGGGGTTTTACTCTTCTCTGCCGCCCAGTCTTTAATATTTCGATCATTGTTAAGGATAGTAAGTGGAAGAGTCTGCCGATTATTCAGTGCAGAATGCAAAGGACCCTCCAGTTGAAACACTGTGAACTTTAACAACGAGTTGCATACTGCGTCAGACTCCCATGAATGTTTGTCAGAATTTCGTTATTGCTATTGGAGAGATCGGTCGTCTTGATTTTTCTTTGGGAAGCTAAAGGTAGTTCTGATTCACCAGTTCGCACGGGCACTGAATAATCGAGCAAACGTCGTCATACAATTATAGCGTCCGAATCTTTAGCAAAGTAATTGAACTTCGAAGAGGACGTGGCTGACCACTGCACAATTTATACAGTGACTGATACGCATCGATGCATAATGCAAATCTTTTCTATCTTTTTATATACGAGACTTTACAGAATGTACAATGGTTCACGGGTTGTAGCCGTCTTTCTTTGTCTATTTCTACTATAAGGAAGCGACTTGTTTGGTGCTCAATTAGGAGTATGTATTCACTCGAAGACAGATGTACGTCTGAACGTTACAAATCCTGCTGTATACAGAGTAGTAATATGGAAAGATCTGTAGGGCGTAGGATGACCAATAATTGCAATAATTTCGAAGATGTGTTGCTCGTCATCGAATCGTGTGAAAAGCAAAATTCTTGTATTGAATTGTCTGCTAATCACAATGAATACAGCAGTATACGACATTTGAATTTGTCAGACGTGTATTACAGTACATACATACGTTAAGATGTTTTCTAAAATCGAAAGGATGGAGTATTTGTCAGTTGTTTGAGAATTTGTAATTTTCTGGTAGTCGCTTAGACTCTTCTATTTCTAGTAGGGTCACATTGAATATCTTACGTGCGTGCCATTCATTATTTGGTAAAGAAAGATTTATCCTGGCCGATAATTGCTATTGACGAGATTTCACGCTGCTGCTTCATAAATATGTTCACTTAGCTGGTTGAAACTTGACTCTAGTTAGGAGGCAAAACACATCCGCTGTTCCACATCGTTCTTTTCTCAGGACGTTCCTATATTCATTGTTACGTTTCGTTTGTTGTAAGAGATCCTCTCGATTCTCCAGGGAATGTAAAACTCGAGGGATATGCTGATTACATACACGTTTTTAATACGTAGGAATGTGAACCGTACTACTGGAAAAGTAACAATCTTATCTGAAGTGTACAAACGTTACATCGGTGCGACGTAACTGAGCAAAAGGCAAATTTGATGGAAGAATTCAGTCTCTCGGATCATTAGCGTATCGATTGTAGATATACATATTATTATGTGCAAGTGTTACTGATGCAGATGTAACAGATACGTGCATCGTTGGGTGCGTGCAAGTGATTCGAACTGGATGAGACTGCGACAAGCGTAGGAAGAATACGTGCCCAGAAACATTCCACTGCACACCAATGTCCGCTGTAACTTTAGGGTCAGGAAGATTTTCCGTAGACACTTTTCCGTAACATTCCTCAGAGCAGGCCATAAAGTAAATACTTCCAAAAGTCAGGAGCTGCGCACAAGTACACAATTAAGCAAAACGAAGGAAGACAAATGCTCAATGTAAGGCGGTCTCGTTGCGTTATATTAAATAGTTCACACACTCACGAGAGCAATCTAGCGTACGACACACTCTCTTGTTGCGCCGTGATGCCGCCTGTCGAATATATTTCATTAGTTAAGGTACAATCTTTAAAGGAAGGTACATTCGATTTCGAGCTAGTTAGGAATTCCAAGGAGAGATGTTGTTTTTAATCACGAAGAGACTACTTCTTAAGGGTTTTCGGTCTTTAGAGGCTAGACAATATATTCGTCGTACAATGTAGTGGTTTCCTTTCCCATGATTAGCAATTAGAATTTGGTCTTCCACGGCAATAATGTTTTTACCGTTTCGACACCCGCGTGTACAAACACAGGTATACGCAGACGCACGTGCAGACACGGACTCAATTTTATCGACTAAATGTTAATATTCCGTATATTTGTAAATGAATGCGACATTTTCGAATTGTGACTAAGCAGCATGTTAAAAGAAATGTACTCTTTTTGGGAAAGTGCAATAAAATATGGGAAATAAACTGCTGTGTATGGTAACCCTCGTCTTATAATTGTACGTATTTATTGTACACTGTACATCATCAAAACGTGTATACTGATTACAATGATAATTGCGACTACATCGGCCTCATATGACACCGTATGGAAGGAACGTGAATGAATAGTCTATGTCGTAGGATTATTATTAAAATCGAACAATTTATTACAAGCCAAACAGAACGAGAAAAGTACATACCGTCCTTAAATATCATTCATCGTTAAGTCCACTTACGCGTCATCTTAAATAGTTAACTCAAGCACTGAATTTACAAATTCAAACATTAGTACTAGAAATACACCGCGATTACGAATTAACGAGTTCTTACAATCTAAGTTCGACCAGTCAAATGCGCTTTTACGTTTGACCATTTAAGGTATAGGTAACGACAGTTTTCTTTTCCTTTACACATTGACTATTGCTGTGTGTCTGTTTACTTCAGTTAGTATCTTAATTAGCAACATGTAAATAACAGTGATCATTGCGGCTAAATCCAGTAATGATTGACCGTACTGTTGTATACAACCGGGAGTAACACGCTCTCTTACTTCTTGTCTCTGTCTCTTTCTCTAATATTACAAACATAGCATGGACTCTGGTTGCACTCACATTCAAGCATAGCTTTGGTGCTTTACGACAGGGAGTGTTGAGTGCATTGTTTTTTGAGGAGTGTTTGATGTTGCGCCGAACTCCAACTGATATTTCACTCCCTTCTAACTAGCGAATTAGCTAATGCCTTCCTTCACATTGTCCTCCGCACCAGGCTTCTTCTGTTGCTTTTCCCTCATTCTCTCAGCATCGCTGAAATGTTAAAGAGAAATTTAGTCTGTGGTGTACACTTGCAAGTATTGTTAATGCTTTTCTTAGGAAATTTACATTCATTTCTACTGTTCTGTTAATCTCAACATTTCTTACCGAGCTTTGCGTTTTTCCAAAG
This sequence comes from Crossocerus cetratus, assembly GCA_963675795.1. Taxonomy (NCBI): domain Eukaryota; kingdom Metazoa; phylum Arthropoda; class Insecta; order Hymenoptera; family Crabronidae; genus Crossocerus; species Crossocerus cetratus. Next base: position 6,970,873 of record OY776670.1, on the reverse strand, counting down.
AGAGGCCTTTGTTGCTCTCTTGGTCGCCTGCCATTTTCTTCGCGGCTTTCTTTAAGTTCTTGGCTCGAGCTAATTCGCGTTGATTTCCGCCTGTAAATTGCATTACCGAATGCCTTATGTAGATTCATATGAATTTCAAACGTTCAAACGCGCAAAAAAAACAATGTAAACAACGGTTTGGCCAACAGCTCTCCCTGCGATTTGAATTCAAATTAATCCACCTGTAATACTTGTTCGCAAAGTTGAACTCCAGTTTGTATGAGTGTGTGTTGATAACAAAAAATTTCGCGAAAAGATATAGTTAACATATGCATAAGAAAAATGCGTAAAAACTGAATAAATGTCATGTTAACAGATGAAAATTGGTGATTATGTTACGATAGATTGTCTTGGAAGTTAGAAAATCCGTACAATATGGAACATTTTCGAGAATAGTGAAAAGCATTCTGACATAAGTAAAGGGTCCTAAAACTTATTTTGTAACGTGAACCATAAATCCATTTCTCTCTGACAGCCCCTTCGTCATATAAATAATAACACTTCAACCCCGATTCATTATATAATTTAAATACTGCAATCCCAACTCCAATCGCCACTCCCACACATCGACGTAAAGGCGCCTATTATCACTATATGCACATTAGTGACTAATCAATACGAAGAATATAAAAATAAACACATCGATTCTTGTACGAATACACGTGTGGTCGAAGCCGAATGAAACCCAAGCTTGACTCGGTGTACCATCGGTTCACCGAGCGAGTGCCGAAAAATCATGGGCCCACGAGTGCAGAGCCATTTTGAGAAATATCTAGAATTGCCACTGTTGGTGTGGTCATATTCCCGCTCTTGAATAAGCTGCTTCTCTTTCAATGAGCGTGGCATTAGCAAGCAGCGATATGCAGAGCTATCACGCACTCACTGCCATCCGCTTCGGAGCTTATCAGGCCAAAAGAAAAGCACTCAAAGCAGAGTGTGTATCTCAGGTTGGAGTGCCGGAGGAAATGTGATCGGCTCTCTCTCGGCACTGCTCACTACGCGGGCACTCGATTTCCAGGCATGAAGCATGGTTAGCCGACACCGATTTGCGTGGTGTTTGCCGCGTAAAAGCGTGCGGCGTTGAGAGGCGCAGGGTTAGAAAAGAGAAATGATGGTGACCCTATTAGATGCGATTACAATGGCACCACGACACGAGAGTTGCTTCTCTGCGCAATTTCTACTGGACGATATTCACACTAGATAGCGAGGCGGCAGTACCGGCGCGCCGAGACTTACGGGTCATGTTTTTCCTTCCTCTCAGTTCTTGATCTCCGACAAGCAAGCACAGAAAAGTTTGGGCTCCTCGAGTGCCGCGATGTAGCACCGCCTCGCCGAGTCGCACACGTATACGCCACGAGAGCTCTCCTCCGAAGCACTGATTCCTAAACCAAAATAAATGTCGGTGCGTCGCCCGTCCTCCGACTATTCCTTCGCCATCTAGCAATCGTTCTCAGTCGTTTTAACACTTTCCGACAGTTGGACATTTCTTGCAAATGTCCATCGGCATCCTTCATAAACCTAAACCTCTCGGAAAGCATAGCTTCCATTTTCAATATTCAAATCTTATTTCAATCGGGCATGATTTTGAAACAGCAGAATTTATTAATTTTCTCAATAATAGAAATAAAAGTGTCAGCTTTTCAAAGTTGTAGATGCTCCATCTGGAGGGTAGGGATAAGAATAGTTATATTCTTTACATTGCCACTTGAGAGAGCCACTGATATCTTTTAGAAACTAAACACAGACTAGGTTACTTGGTCTAAACACCACGAATTCCAGGGAATACGCTGAGTCCGTTTACTATCGGTAGGGAAGGGGCCTATGGGTTCATGGTGGGGCAAACCCGAAACCAATCTTTAGTAAACAGTTCGCACGTCCTCCGCGTTTAACGCTTTCATCGCTCGATTTGAACCCAGCCATACGTGCGCCCTCCCACTCTTCTAAACCATCTCTTTGTGAACTCTTCAGTACTACATTACTCGCGTATCCTTTATACCAATATCGTCAACTGTTATCCTATACTCGATAAATATTCTCTATAGTCAATTGCGCGAGAAAGAAAGGATAATTTGATGCGCCAGAAGTAGAGAGTGCGTTTGCGCACAAGTACGGCGGCGCACCAACGTGCGTCCTCTGCTTCCCGGTAGTATGTACCAAACGCGTCTCTGTGTGTGTTTCTTCTAAGTGGGCTTTCTTATCTCTTTGCTTTCGGGAGTTTCTTTGTCTGCTTTCTGGAAGTGCTGCGTACCAGTATACCTTCGGCATCGTTTTCGTATGTACAATGCTGAGCAGTAGCGAAGCACAGTGTAACATCGAAAAGTATTGTTAAAGAATTCTGACGTAATTGACGCGCGTGCTTGCTGTGTCCGCGATTCGAAAGGACGTACGATGGCGCGCGTCTGAGAATCCGTTGACGGAATCAGTGCAGTGACGTTCTAAGTATTGGAGGACAGTGATTCGGCGGGACAAGCGTAGTTCAACGAAAATTTCCTTATTGCCGCTGCGTCGCTTATTGGTTCTTCCTTGTCAAGCGATCACGATACGTGCTTAGTGGTGAGTGGAATTCCGGAATGTTTGTTCCGTTTGATTGAATTGTTTGTTGAATGCTTGTCAAGCAGATTTCGGTAGATTTCGTAGAATGATTGTGCGTGTAGCGCAGGGCGATATCAGTGGTTGGACGATTGAGACGTTTGCAATTTTCTCGACGTTCCGTTAACTTCCTTTCTTTTACTAATGATGCTTTCGTTTCTTTCAGCAATTATTTTCGGTCGTACGGAGGTTCGCTGCTCGCGTCAGTGATTCGTGCGTAAACCGGAACTGGAAATGTTGGTGAGTTTTTTGCAATTTATTGTTTCTCTTTGTTTTGTGCAACCAAGCGATTGGCGGTTGAAAAGGAAGAATGTTATCGACAGAAAAATAGAGATTGTGAGAATTTCGCGAGACATAATACATTGATATAGTTGGGGGTTATACTTACAATTTGCTTATCTCGGTGTCGGCTTTCACGGCCCAGCGAGTGACAATGGGTTTGCTACGTGTGAGGTTGAATATACAATTTAAAGAATGTGATCACTTGATATTACTTTACTTATTTCTCGGTATCGCGATAGAAATAAGTGCTTTGAAACATTTCAACGTTCAAGGTATAGAAATGTTTGTTACGATCATGCATTCTATTTTGTTTTTTCTTTCTCATACTATATTCAAATTGACTCGAGTCCAAGGAGTGGACTTTTCTAAAATAAAAATGGACAGTTGACAGGGTCTAGCAGAGAAAAGTAACACAGGATATTATTAAGTATAGGTACTCTTTATTTCAGAATTGTACAATAACGCGCATCTTTAGTTCACTTATGCGTCGAGTGTACCTCGGCCTCCCAGAGATTCCCTGGAAGGCGGCTGCGCGGTACACCAGATATCGTAAACCTCTATTATATAATAATAATAATGGCAATAATAAAAATAATCTTAATCATGGGACAATAATGGTGGAGGGAGGGAGGGAGAATAATAATAATACTAATGCATTCGCAATGATCTCTCCTTACGTTAGAATAAATACATCACATTTAAAGACAAGCAGACCCAGCCCTCGTCACCGCAGCCGTAGGCCTTTGTTGTGGTTTTTCGATCGCGTTAATCCTCTACTTTACATACTTTTACGCCATCTGTTTTACCCTACACAGACCTCCTCTTTACCTCTTACTATACACATTGCGTACTTTTTCTCTGTATAAACTATGGAAACAGATTAAATGTCCCGGCGCGCGCTGCGGCTACAAAGTAGCAGCCCACGCGCGCACTCCGACAGCAACCTCGGTATCGGTTCGTAACTTCGCATAGAAAATTCTCTGAGTTTTTAGCTCTAACGACATAGCAGTGTACGTTTCTACTACAGACGGTTCGTCCGTGCTCCCTGACAGAATTAAAGTGCAAATGTTGCGCTCAAAGTGGGATTGATCGGAACGCAGTCGATGCGAGGTTTATCGGTAATCGTGCTTCTTTCGACAACAGAGGGATAGACATAGATTTCGTGGACACCATTGAGTCGGTGAATGGGATAAAACACAGGTCAGTTTTCGATCGTGCTCTGGTATTCGATCATTTTGATTTTTATTCTAGGTCTCGTAAGCAGAGCAAAAAACTTACTGTCGTCAATCGCAGGCGTCAATTTGTGGGTCTTGCAATATCTGCCTAATGAAACCCGGATTTGTATGTCTCGCGAATAAGTTCTTTGCATTTGCAGGGAATGAAACAAATACGTTGATAATCATAATTCTGGTTAATCAGCCTCTTCCCCAATATTAGTGTAATATTAACAAATATGATAGTCGTGAGTTTCCAGGGATGCCGGCAAAGTGATCGGGTACTATGCACTATCGAATGGTCAAAAACTATTATCTGTTGTTTACCCTATTACTATTTTATAACAGCGATGAATTTAAAGGAATCGCCTAGCAATCGTCTTTTTACACTTTTCCAGTTCGCCTTAATTTCACTTAGGAGAACCCTCGCAGCGAACCTGCTGCCCCTAGACATAGACTTTCAATGGACGCATACACACACATACTTAGTAACAAGTCTGGACATAGCTTTCAAGGGTGAGGGGGTTAAGCCGAGTGTCGATGAGTAGCGCGCGTTACGAGTAGAAGCTCATCAGCCGGCGAGTGGTTCGTGATTAACAAGCAACCTTTCGCGCGAAACTTTATCATACTTTTTTTGATAGGCAATTACAGTATCGTTAAAGGCAAGCGTGATATATTGGGCTTAATTGGGTGAATTTGCGGTCACCTCCGTGCGACCGTGAACAAGTCAACAAGTAGCTTGCAAAGATAACAGGACAGTATCGTAACTATCGTTTATAGATCTAGTACAAAGTTCATTAAAGCTCTAGTAATCTTCACTTATAATTCTTGTGTCCCTCCGGGTTTAACAGCGTACACTTTGGACTGCTTTTAGAGGACTTCGTAAACACTAGAGCCCTTTGGCTCGCTTTAAGGTCCATATACATGTACATATGTAAGCTCTATCGATTGCAATGAGGTTTCTCTTAATTTTGGAGATGAGCCGTTAACGCGAGCGCACCAATCTGCGATCTTCTGTTGATAATCGATCATTGTCCTGGTTTTCCTTCACAGTCATAAAGAAATTAAATGCATAATCCTTGCATTGTAATCTCTAATAATTATTAAAGTAAACAATCCTGAATTAAACAGACAAATTACATTTGATCTTGCAAATGGAATTAGTTTGACTTTGCTACAAAAACGTTTAGATTTGAATGACCGAATGACCGAACAGTGATGATCCCGGCACGTGGCGGCCACTCATCTCGTTTAGAAATTGGGCAAATGCATTTGCAGTCTTAGGCAGGCAAAGGAAGCTCTATCGGTAGGTTATTATTCTATATCAGCTAATCGGCTAATCGAAGCTAAGTAGATCCTTGGTGTTTAACATCGTATTATCTATAACATCGGGAAGCAGTTGCGCAGGCACACAGTTTCATTCGCAGCTGGAAAGGATAGCTCCACCTGTTAGTCGTTCGTGCTTCGCTTACAGTTAGTAGGAACTAATATGCATAATTGTTCAACTTCGAAGTAACAAGTAACCGTGTAACAATGTCGAAAGAAATACCGCTAATAGGCGACCGGCTTCTTTTAATGCTTCTCCTCGTAACGCGCAGTACAGTTGAATGATGGAAGATAGAATCTGCTCGATTTCAACGACCGAGCAACTTTCTTCCCTGGAATGGCACGTGTATGCGTAGATTTTGACAGAACTGTAAGCTTTAGGGATTGTTGACCGAATGGGATTTAAGGATCCAAATGATAGCTGGCAATGCAAACAGTTGAGAAACCTTGAAATCAGGGTGAAGTTGAAGTTGACTCGTTTAATTTTCCCAAATGTTTTTCTGTTAGACAAGAACACTAGAAATTAATTTAATCCAACCAATGCAGAGTTGCCCCTTCCGAGAGCAGTCGCGCACTTGGTAGTAAGATTTCTTCCAGTCAACAACCCCTGCACTTGTTCTACACGTGTACTGCTGCACGTACACAAGTTTCTCTGACATTTGGGAAGATGCTGCGCAAAAATACGTGTACGTGTCTCGTTAGCCTAAGTACACAAGCATTTCTCGAAGATTGTACATTGAAAATCAATTCTCGATATGGACACGCGATTACTACGAATAGACACGTGCCAAGGATTTCCACGGTGATCGATCATTCGGGCGATTCGCACATCGCACTTGTTTACGTGGTCCGTTCGGGAAATGGCGACTGATTGCGATCGACTGAAGAATTCGACCGATGGAACTCCGTAACGCGTGTCTGGGCTAATTATTTTATTAGAATCGTATCCCTCGTTCATCCCGACCGGAAATAGATAATATATCTTATCTCATATATCTCTTTCTCTCGCAGCAGTCATCTAGAAACAATCTCGTCGTCATAAAATTATAAACTTCCAAAATGTGCTATACAAATGTGTATACCATATACGTGTATGTATATGTGTATATATATATATTGTTTCATGAATATATATACTTGTGACGTGTATCTCTCTGCCACTCTCTCATCTGTATGTATAATATTTTATATATATATATATATCTATATGTATATGTATATGTATATTTGATTAGTATGTACAAACGCATCGTTCGAATTCATCACGGATAAGTTCTATTGCTGCGATGAAGCTACGGCTTAATGTATATTAGTATGCGTATCTGCGCGGGTCCGATCGGCTCCTGCACCAGGCACAAGTGATTCCCAATTTCCATCGAACTTCGATATCGAGCTGTCTGCTGCAGCCATTGCTGACGAGGCGAGGGGATAGTTTCAAAATTGTGGAGCACTCGGCTTCGTCAATTCTGGCGGCAATAGCTTGACGTGCGCGGAAGTTCTTGTTGACGTGGAATATACTCTGATATTTCGCCGAACACTGTTTCGAGAAAAAGAATTGTTCGACTGGTGTCCGAGTATTTTTCTAGACTTTCGAGTTTCAATTTCTGGGGTGTGTTTGTTGTTTCAGATTGTTATAAAGTACCGTTTAGATGTCATGCGCGGCGAATATCCAATTGTTAAATGTAATAGTAAAATTAATTTTCCAGTTTAGAAGTTGGGAATATTTGTGAAGTAAGTTTGTAAAATAATGATTATTTTTCGGGTTCGGAATCAGTCAGGCCCAATGTAGACGCCGCCCATCGCGCGTCTTTCCAGCATCCCGAGACGTGCGCCGTTCTCGCATAAAGTCCACACTCGTTCCCCCCCGTTAGTAGACTACCGAAGTATGTATCCCTATGCAATTTATTACATATCTGCGGAATAAAAATAACGCGTGGTCTCGTTTTGTACTTTTAATACGTGGTAGACAATAGAAACATTGGTGTTTCGCTCGAAAGCACGACCGCGACGGATTGTCCAAACACTTGCCAGTGTACGCACGTGAGCAGGTAATTGGACAGAGCTCCGCGGCGCTTTCGTGTTATTAGAATTGGAGACGTGAGTCGTGAAAGAATCGGCCTCTCCTCGCTCCTTGTAAAGTTCTAAATAAAGGGGAATGAAAAAAGAACACAATCGGGGTTTGTACGTAAGAAAAATAGTGATTTATCGAACTCATTGACGCTGCAACCAAACACGACTACTTTACATGCATGTTTACGAGATTTGCTATTGAAAAAACTGAAATAAAGAAAGTCGTCCTCTTATCGATCGAGGTAGGATTATCGATGAATTAGGAGCGAAAAGAGTGCGATTCTCCCTCGCGTTACCCACGGCGTACCTTTAGGCAACGCGGCGGCACTTCAGGAGCGGGTGTTGAAGCGTGCGCGCGTGCAAGGAAACTCGACTGATCGTGGCTCGCGCGAGGATCCCGTGCACACGCCGAGCAGCTCCGAATTCGCCCGCGAATATGACGTACCCGACTACACGCAGACGCTCTCACGCACACGCACACGCACACGCATGCACCCAGGCATTCTGATCGAGGAGAAGGTAGTAGTAGGAATTATTCTACAAGTCTGTGCATACATTAGGCGCTAGTTTCCCGAGAGATGCGAGAAGTTACACTTTTCCTCTCCGCCCCCTGGCGGCGAGGTGTCCTCCGGCGCCGCGTGCTACATCTGCCGGCACAATATGTACATGATTGTGCACGTGGTGGGGGAAGATCCCTCCCGCTTTCTCCTTCTTCTCCCTTGATGATTCGGGGTAGAGGTTCTAGAGTCGAAAGGCGTCCCTTGAACACTCTTTGCCGGCGTTTCGCTCTTGCCGCTAACGGTGACCGGACGCGCAGCTCTCCGCACTGATTTTCCGGCAAGTGCGCCTCTTTTTCAATCGAGCTAGCTTTTCCACCGTACTACAACGTGAGTGCACCATGGCGATCGAGTTTTTTACTGGTTATCTTTCAGTTTTAAAGCGTGTGTGGGCGGACAGGCACTTATAAACCTCTCTTACTATTTTGTTATTACATATGAAGTATTCTAAGCGTTTGGAATGGAAGTATTGCCACTTTCCAATAATTATTTTGACTTGAGTTGCTTTAGAGGCGATAAAAGGAGTTTGGGCTGAGAAGTTCACTTACCTTGGTTGCCGTTGCGCTTTCCTTTCCAGTCCCTTCCGAGCATGTTTTCCGGCTTCTTTGCTCGTCTCGCGCATTAATCGCTAGGGATGCGTGCCACTGCTACTGCTCACGTGGTCTCCACGGCACCTCGAATCCAACATATCTGATCTGCCGTCCATGCTCCGGCTGGAATGAGAAACATCACATATGTATATCGGATTATTTGCATGCTAGGAATGCATTTGAGGAATTTCTGAAAAATCATAAATCTAGTTTTATTAGCTTTATATCGTGCAACTTACTCTCTGCGCATGTTGTAGACGTGCGTGTTCCGCGAATCATCGGTCTCCTCGGAGAAAGCACGTCCGACAGCCGCGCGCTCGCCGCTGAAAGCGGATGGCTTCGATCTCGGCACAGCGTCCGGCTGATTGGTATCCGAGCGTTTGCTCTTTTCGGCGCCAGCCTCGCTGTTAGTCGCTCCCTCGCACTCCTCGATCGGCAGGCACGTTTCTACCATTGCTTCGAGACATTTAACAAAGAGTTCGGCACTTTCGGCGGTACAGTTGGACTGAAACACATCAAGCACACGAATGCAGGATTTCTCTACTTTTATGATAGGAATTTCTATGAAAGACTTTTTCGAATTAGAAAGAATTATCATTTGCGTAATTTAACACTATAATTGAATAAAATTTGACAGTTACGTTTGTGTACGGTCCAGCGAATCTCCAAAGCCCGCCAAATCCGCAGCTCTGCAGGTAGTGCAACTGCTGCTGGCTAGTGTCTTCGCAGGCTATCATATTCTGTATGATTGCTTGTACTGAACTTAATATAGCTTGGTCGTGACAGGAAGACAGAACGCTATTAATCTTCGCATCTAAGAGATTGTGTCTGAAACATGTAGCACAAGCACTTTGTTCGATTATAAATCCTAATGGGCAAGGAATTACTGGAAATAATTTGATCAGAGTTGCACTTACATTACCGGGAATACCCTGGGAAACACTACCGACGCTTCGGCAAGGTATTCGTATAAGATTCGCGTCTCGTTCTCGTCGGTCGAGTACTTTACTAAAGTGGCCAAGATAGTGAGTACCAAAGTCTGTGTAGAGAAGTCCGTGAGGACTTCCGGATCGAGCAACACATTGTTCTCATTGCTCACGCTAACTCTGGCACTTCGATTCTGTACATGAAAGAAATTTCATTCGTTAAAGTAATTGGATAGATTCTTCGCCTAACTTTTATCATATTCAATCTCCTATTCATCGAAATTTGATGCATTACTGATGATATTTCGATATTTTCTTAATTCTTACAATCAACACTCACCTTTGGTTCTCCCTCTTCGGCCTGCTTGGCCTCCTTCGCGGTCGGCACGGAGAAGGATCGCTGCGTTTTAAATAAAATCCGGCCAGTCTTGTTAGTCAAGTCGAACGGGGCGTGCGGCGCATGGATTGCGGATCGATGCGATTCGATTGATGGAGCGTGCCGAGCGAGTAAACGTGGGAAGAGTAGAGTTGCGTAGGACGATTTTGGAGTGATCCGAGCAGTAGATAGGCGGAGCAGGCACAGGCATTGCACATACACCAAGAGGGAGAGCAAAACGGAAAGAGACATTGGGAAAAAGAAGACAGTATTAAACACGTCGTCAGTACAAAGATTACAACTTAGCATTATAACTTAATTCAGATATTTGATTACTTGGTTGTCAAGTTGTGGAGTAGTATGCAAGAGAGAAACAAGTGCATTCATGGAGAAGATCGTGAAAGGGACGTAGGCATAAAGTATCATTAATAAAGAGTTTCAAGCATACTGTGTGTGAGATTGTTAGTATAAAGTACCCCTAATCCAACATTTGGTGTGGTTACAAGAAAAGTAGTACCATTCTCAAATCGTCAACTTTGTAGCTTCAAATAGAACCATGCGATACTACGTTGCATACAGAATTGTTGTACCAAATGGTTGTCTTAATTACTTTTTTGCAGTGGTACAAGAAAGAGTAGATAGGAACGTGTGTCCCCAGAGAATGGGGACAGTACATTCAGTGAGGAATGAGTTGAGTTTAGAATGACCAATATTTTGTTAAATGCTTGTCCTTTGAAATTTCGTTAACATTAATCTGTCAAGCGTACCTGATGCGCGGAATACTGTTTCTGTTGGCGCGCTTGCGTGAGGGCAGACTGATCGAGTAGGTCCCATGACTTTTGTCGACGATTAGTAGGATTAGTTGTGCTGACAGACGTTTCCTACGGAAACAGTAAATTATTATAATTAAATATCTGTACAATGGACACTATTATACATATAATACAATACGAGCACTGCCTACCGCGTTATGTTGAACCAAGGAGTCGAGGATGTCATTACAATTCGGCTCGACATTGTTGTTCTTGCTGAGCGAATGTCGAATGTGACATCTACTCCGCACCTCCTCCGATACAGATACCAAAGCTGGAATCGCAAGTTGGTAGAACTCAAATCCTTTTTGCCGAATGTCAAATTGTAGAATAAAGTGCTCACCGGCTAAATAAGCCACACTTTCCGGCGTCACTTCGAACTTATCCCTCCTGTAAGGTTTGGCCACGATTGCCAGGAGCATCGTAAGAACTCTCGCTGTTCTCGTAGCCGTGGTCGGTGTGGGATGCCTGTAGCCCTTTAGAAGGTGGCCAACGAGTGCAAAGTGGAAGTTGGACTTAAAAGATAGTCCCACCGCGTGGTCCAACTGTTTGAAGTGCCATTCTAATGGTTCGCGTGTGGCCATCATTACCCGCTCCAAAGTCTACGGAAAACAATTAAACATATTCAATATTACATTGAGGCGATAGGATGAATATAGCGATGTAATGCGAATTTAATACCTTATCATCAAAGGTTCCCTGAGAATCTAACGTGTGTAAATTCTGCTCGAGGAGTGCTAGACCTGAGGCGTAGAGTGATGCTTCATCCAACTGGAGCACAGACGTTGCGACCCAGAATAGATATCGATGGATGGGAGACTCCTTTAACAATCAAATGGAATTTTAGAATGTTTCGTGAAAAGAATATCAATTTAAAATACTTAATTTTTTAATCGAATTAACTGACGGGGTCTTAGATACATATATGTTTTAATTCTGATTATTCGCTCATTCTGTTTAATATACTCGAAAATTAATGAATATTACTAAGAGTAATAATCACCGGTCTTAGAAGTGGTTGCAAGCGGGTCAAGCACATGACGATCGCCTCGAGCAAGACCATATCATTGAAGTTCTCGAGCGCCTTGACCAGTATCCTGAGCAACTGCTTCATGTCCTGATCCGTGATGCTCTTACTGATACAACCGAAGACAATAAGCGCCCGAGGCTGGAGAGCCGGATTAAAGCAAAATGCGAAGCTCTTCGCTAACGAGGTCCACGTTATGAGCCAGTCGCACTTGGGGATGTCTCGCATGCACGCTTCCATTATCTCGAGGAGCGCGTCTGTGATGACTTCGAGGCTCGTTAGCGAGAGCCTCTCGCGGTCGTGCGCGCTGGAGACGCTCCGCTCGTTGCTGAACCACTTTTCGCTCGAGTGCCGGTAGTTCGATCTGAATGCCGTGCCAGCGGCAGACTTGACCTTACTGATGCCGAAGAGCAGGTAGAACTTGGGCAGGGAGAACTCGTCGAGGCTCATCCGCAGAATGCGATACGTGTCCTCGGAGAAGGAGGGCGAGCTGCAGGTGCACAGGGAATGAATACTGTTGATGACTAGGCCGTGAGTGGATGCACGCATGCTGAGGCTCCCGCAGCACACGAGGAACGTGACAGTGTGGAAGAGGTACGGCAGGTGTTTCCCGACGTCCAAGCAATTGTTAAAGGAGAGCATCAGCAGATATCGCGCGAGGATCGCGATGTCGTCCCACATCATGTGCTGCTCGAGCAGAGGAGTCGGCGAAGTGCAAGTCTTGTCGACGACGCGGCACAGTCTACCAATGACTTTCTTCGCGACGAGTTCGACGTTACCGGACGCCAGGGCCACTGCGGTGTCAGCCATGATCTCCACCATCGGCGAACCCAATCCATACTGAACACTGCGCTGGATGAAATTATCGAGGACTGTGTCTATCAGGTCGGGCAATCTGCCGATAGTGTTCCAGATCTTGGCTTGAATACTCGGGTACATCTGCTCCTCCTCGATCGTCAGGGTAATCAGCTTCTGGAGGATCTGCGTGACCTGCTTTTGTCGTTTGCCGCCCTCGTCGTTCGGCTTGTAGAATCGCACGAGATTGTTGAGCCAGGGCGTCATGTACTCGAGGCACAGGTGTTTCAGCTCGATGGTCGACTCCCTGAAGCCCTGTATACACTCCTCGAGGAATTCGAGCGTCAAGTGAGGATCGTTCGCCGCGAGGGTCTCGCTGAGGTGCTTGATGAAGATGGTGTTATTCGATGGAATACAAAGTCCCGAAGTCTCCAGCAATTGGCCCTCGATCTTCAGATCGAAAGTCGCCGTGAGCGCGCACAATTGATTGTACGCTGCTGTTCGGAGATTTGGGTCTGAGCTGCCGAGATTGAGAAGTGCCATATTTAAGAGGGTGCCAGGCACATCCTTAGGCCTGATCTTTGGGTGAACAGACATGGACTCGGACTGTGATAAAAGCCAGCGGTGTCGTATGTGAGTGATCGCCTGAACGATGCTGTCGCAGTCGTTGTGGATGAAAGTGAGGGCGCCCGCTTCATTGGCGATGGTCAGGGTGAATTGGTTGTCGTCCACCAGACAGGCGTCCTGGATCTCGGACGCGTAGTACACGTCGTTCAGGAGCATGGAATGCGAGAGGACCTTGCACTTCTCCGCCGAGGTGATTTGTATCGCGGCAGGACCGACCTTTATCGAGACTTTCGTGTCCTTGTGCGATAGTTTTAAAGCGCTCGTGAAGACCTTTAAGTCCTCGTCCAGCGAGAGGGTGGCGCCCGGTAGTTTCTGTTGGTCGACGTCGATCACGTCGTTCAGTCTTCCGGGCCCGTCGATGAAAATCAGCTTTCGGTTTCCCTTCAAGGGTGCCAGGATTGTCTCGTGGTACTTGGTGTATTCTCGCACCCAGCTATTGCAGTTGTAGATGTAGGCAGCGTGGATGTTCTCGTAGGCGACCTCCGGCAAGACGTAGAACCACTTCTTCAGGATCTCCGCTTTAAATCGATTGGCAGGGCACGTGTGTGTGAAGTCGACCACCAGTTCGAAGGGCGAGTGGCAAAATGGTTTTAGGGTGAGGATCACGTGGAATATGAGTAGATCGCCGTTTCCGTCATCGATTCTGTAAAAAAAATATTTTATAGAGCTTTTTGTAGAAGTCGCGTTAATATTTAATGTAGAAAACACATTTCTATTAAACCTTTCCCTAATATTTTGTATTTATTGTTCCGGTAACTAATTCTTGAAAGATATAGACAGAATAGTGTCAAAAGCAATATGAGAGTTCTTGATTGATTGTATTTCGGAGAACTTTTATGAGGAAAATTGTATTTTGTAAAGTAATGGCACCATACTTGTATCGCCTGGCGATATAATAAAACACAGGATATCCCTGCTTGCTCGTTCCCGCCTGGTAGAATATGTTGGAGTTCTTGATCGTCTTGAATTCCTCCTTCTCGTGCATATTGAGCTTTACCATGATCTCTTCGAACTGGGTCGACAACATATCGATGCTTGACCATCTGGCGTAAGACGACGAGAAGAGTGAGCTATTGAGATAATTAAGGTATATGGTGAAATTTTTTCTATCCAATTGACAGACTTATTTTTTGGTTGTTGTTGGCTGTTGTTGGCTGTACTTAACGACAAAGTTCACAATAACACACCAAAGTTCACAATGTACTTCGATCGACACAACAGGAGAACAACGGGACGGTTTATTATAGTAGAATGCGACTAATTGATATTTCTCCGATATAGGAAAATACTAAAGTTAATGGCACAACACCGATAACAATTCACAGTTACATTTTAGAGCTATTTTCAACAAGCTTTGCGAGAGATTTGCAGAAATACCGTCTCAAAAAACTCATTCGACAATCTGACGGAGATTGATAAAATCTCTATCACTACGACACACTGCCTAAGACACCTGAGTATACAGAGATGAGATCAGGAGGGATGCGTATACTCACTGTGAGTCCACGGGTTTGTGCTCCGGCGGACCAAGGTAGGCGAGTAAAGTGGCCATTTTATCGAACGGTCTCCTCCCGACTGCTTTGTGGTCCCGGCTACTACTTAAATAATCGCCAATCTTCTCCTGATGATTCCACAAGAGTCTGTGGAGCGCGAGGACGTTGGCGTCCGACACGAAAGACATGGGGTGATTGGCTTGATCGACCGTCTCGCAATCGGATGCGATCTGGATGAAGAATCGGCGACCGGCCTCGAAGTGCGAGCGTAGAAAATCATTGAACGGCAGCATGTGCTGCTCTTTACTAAACTCTACGTGATTCGCAATGTTCTGGAGGATCTTGGACATGAGCATTAAGCCTCGCTTGACCGGCGGTGGCACCGGCTTGTTCACGATGCCCATCTCCTGCGGTGAGACGATCACGGGATTGATGAAACGCAGGAATATCACTGTCCCCACTGCGCCAATGTTGTTCTGGGGACACTGGGGAAATCGCTTGCTCAGAACTTGGTAGAGACAGTGGCACATTGAACGCAGCTGCGGGGGGAACCTGAAATCAAACGGTTGAATTTATTTTACTGGAATATTCGTTTGCTGGTAATCTTTTTATTTATCTACTCGTACCTGTCGATCGACGAAGTTATAGAATCGAACACTTTCTGCGTGAGTGCAATCAAATTCCGGCCATTGTGCTCTATGTCTTCGTTAACGTCAATTCTCGCACTGTCCACTTCGAAGCTGGTCGTCGAATCGTCTAGCAAAGGCCTGATGAGTGGTTCCAGGAGATTTTGTAAATAACTCGCGCCGTAGATTTTGAAACAAAACGCCATGATTTTGCTGCCAAGGCTGTTGCCCCGGAAGAGAGTCTGCATGCAGTCCGACACTTCCACTTCCCGATAGAACATGTTCCACAGTAAAGGCGATAGTAAATGTTTAGCGTCGAAGAGAGTCACGAAAACACGAGCCAGTTCGTCCATTTGACTGGTTGTTACGACATTGGCCAGTGCCATTGCGATGGGCAGTTCACCCTTGTCACTGATCATCGTTACTAGTTGGACCAATTGCTCGAATCTGTCGGCTAGCACCGTCTCCGCGAGGGTGTCAAACTCCGTGCCCTGTTGCAGGATCTTCGTGAGGACTTCCATGAAAGCGGCGCGCGTTTGCAAATCCTTATTGTACCCCAAACCTATCGACAAACAAGGTGTATGATTTAGTGTTATGGGACATTCCTGTTATCAGAATTTCGTAGCGAATGATGATTTGTCACCGACCTATCGAATGCATTAAACCACTGTCGATATTGGCGCTGAGGAGATTGCTCATCGCCTGAATAGTAGCGTTTCGCAAAGTCGAGAGCTTGCCGGTGGTCAAACGCGGTTGCTGCGTAACCACGTCCTTTATTTCCGCGGCCGCGGCCGCGTCGTTGCAGTCATTCAGTAGATTCATAAAAAGAGTGAAGTATTTGAGGAACAGTTGGGATTTCGCTTCCATCAAGTCACCGCGATCGGATTCCTCGGGTTGTAGTGGGAGACCTCGTAGCAGAGCACCCACCGCTTCCATACAAGCTTGGTCCAAATCCCTAGAAAAATGTATTGCAAAATCGGTTCTGAAGAGTAACAATTTAGTATTTCAGTATTTGAAAACTAATTCACGTTTGTTTTACCTTGTATAAATCATCACGTCATCCTCGCTCGACGGGACAATCTGGTGCTTGGCGCCCATCACCCAGTCGGTGAGGTACTCGACGAGTTTATTTCGAAACTTCATCTCCTGACGAAAGGCGAGGTCGTCGCGTCTCTTCATCATCGCTTCGACCAGCTGGCACAGTTTCGTCTTAATATGCGTGGAATGTACCGTCATGTCCAGGTGTCTAACGTAACGTACGATGGCCAGCATCATCCCTTCTATACTCGTCATTCCAAGGTACTCGGAGGGTTGATCTGTCTTGGAGTCGAGGACGTTCTTCATAATAAAAATCGTGTGCTCGATGAATTGGGTGTTGGCGTCGGTGACGTTCACTTGGCCCTGCTGGTCGAAGAACTTCTCGACCACACTTTTGATCTGATCGAAGAGAATGGGATAGAGTGCGGGACTCATCTCGTGGCCCACCAATTCCTTCACGTGCTTCTGAATCTGCGTGCCGAAAGTGACGTTGTTGCAAATGAGCAGCCTCAGGAGGTTGAGGACGAACTGCGTGATGACGCAATACTGGGCGTCCTGGCCCGAGTTTGGTAGGCAGGAACTGGAGTCCTGCTGCTTGCCGGAGCCTTTCTTTGATTCTTGGTTCGGTGGCGGAGCGGGCAGAGGTCGGTTCGAGGGACGCCTTTGTAGACAAACACCGCCGAGCGCGCAAAGAAACCCGGTCATGTTGGCCCACTCGTTGATCTGCTCTTCCAGCTCGTGCTCCGAGTTTTGATGCGAGGCTCTTCGTTTCCCTGTGCTCCGATGAAACGATTCCACTTGGCTGTCGTCGGTTTTGGTCTTTCGGTAATTCGACAGCTGCCTGGATGCCACCTCCCAGTTGCGGAACGTCTCCTCCCAAGCCTCCATCCAAAAGAAATTCCCATTTGTGATTTGCACTCAAATACTAGCTTCTTTCTTAAATTCTCTGTAATAAGCGGAATACTTACGGGCTGTACACCGTTCACACAGTGTTCTATCTTCCTCAGTAAGGCCATGATACGCTTTTGCAAAGCAGCTCGTCCTGAAAAACGAGTGGTCCATCTCTTCGGTAAATTTTTACATTCGTGTCCTGTTCCTACTCCCGGATTTATTGGATAAGCAATCAGTATGATATGCTCGTACTTGAAAAGCACAAAGTAGGCACAACGGAGTTCCATTCGCCCCCCTTAAACTAAACTAGACAAGCGAGGTTTTGGATAACTAAGATGCGACGAGATAGCGTTGGGCCGATTTTCACTCGAATGGATAAAGTTCAATCGATCTGCCTAGAACATATTTAGTATCTAGCGGAAAGGCAGCCGAGGTAAATGGAACTCCATTCTAATTCTAAAGTAATCAAAGTCTTGTCTACTCACCGTGATTGCAAATCCTACTCTCCCCGCCGGCTGTTTACGGTAACAAGGGTCTTTAATACTCTACTGCGGCCGAATAAGAATTGTACGTATATTAAAATACAAGGTGAATTCAAAGATTCGTCGGGGGAATTTTTGAATCCAGGCGAAGGTATCCTTGCGCTTCATGCAATTCGTAGTGTACCTTAACGCTACGTGTCGAGAGTTGGAGTTGGATTAGATCGTGTTTTGTAATCGGTGAACCTTACCAGTGATGAGGACAGTGGAGGCTTGAGCTAACTCGACGTACAAGTGATAGTTCGGAAGTAGGCATGTCACCGCCACTTCGTCGCTACCACAGCGGATTTCGGCCTCTTCGCATAGCAATGCGAAGCACGACATCGATACCAGCACGGCCTCGATGTTTATGCTCCACAGGTACATGAACAGTACAACCTGCAAACAGTCCTCGCAGTAGAACAATCTTTAAAACCTGCGCTCCAGCCGCCGAGAGTAGTTTCGCGGGGATTTCACTTGGCGGATAGAGAAACCCACCTCGACTTTAATGTGCGCCTGCTTGCAGACAGTAATCTGACTGCCGACATTAGCGTAATCCTTGTTCTGCGCTAGAAAGGCATTCCTGCAGATGAGAATCTCGCGAAGCCACTTGAGTATGCAGGTGTAGTTGACGATTTGATGCTGAATGAGCTTCTCGGAAATGGAGAAGAGCACTTGGGAGCTGACGTCCCAGAAAGTGTTCATCGGCGCTTCGGGATTCCAGGCTTTAATTTTGTCGGGATGGTGGAGGACGAGGAGCGCCTCCATCGCTTCCTGCGCGATGTCGGGCATCGTCGGTTGATGCACCAGCGAGACTAGGCCATTAATAAGCTCTAACGTTGAACTCTGGATCTCGTGGCCCGCTTTACCTTGATTCTGCAAAGTATTATGACGTCAGGCCCCGTCTCGGGTTACGCGGGAGCGCGAGCGCTGGGAATGATCCGTACTATGTACGTGGGACTTACGTTTAACAGTAACATCGGGTCGGCGTGAATTAGTCGGACCATCCAGAGTAATAAGTTTCGGTAACTCGACACCTCCTCGCCCCGGTCCCGGTACTTGTTCTGCTCTTTACCCTTGAGCGTTAAACTCTGAATCATGCGCAACGGCGTGTGTGATATGTAGCTCTGCGTGACTTTGTTCAGCGTGTCGGAGAACATGTTCCTGAGCTCGGCGCTGCGCGAGTAGAGAAGATCTATCTGAGGCCACCATGGCAGTCTCGGTTGAGTGACGATTCTGTAATACGAA
This sequence comes from Crossocerus cetratus, assembly GCA_963675795.1. Lineage (NCBI taxonomy): Eukaryota > Metazoa > Arthropoda > Insecta > Hymenoptera > Crabronidae > Crossocerus > Crossocerus cetratus. The sequence goes on along the minus strand of OY776670.1, from coordinate 6,951,829 downwards.
CAAGAGAATTATGAATGATATCTGGTTAGAAATGGATTTTGCTAAAGTGTGTTTCGCCGCCACTTTCCACGCGATCCTCCACTTTAGCAAATAGTTGCAAAGGTCGAGAAAGTTTCAATCGACCCGGATGCGTCTGCGAAAGTATCATCGGCTTACTTGTATAGTGAGCTGACCAAGACGACCTGGTAGGTCGAGGGGAAGTTTAAGTTTAAGCAGACTTTAAGTACTTCGTTGTTGTGGGGCTTGATGCGGAAGCAGCTGACGAAACAGTCTATCATTAGGTCGATGTCCTGGGCGACGTAGTTCTGGCCCCGCGAGAACACCTTGCACGGGTTGAAGAGCAATGCCATCAGGTCGTTCATGATGTGCTGGACCAGCGTGAAGATGACGTTGCTCGAGTCCAAATTGCTAATGTAGGTCGAGGCCTTGCACAGTTTTATGCAGGTGACCGCGGCCGCCTCGGCCAATTGCCTGCTCGAGCTGCCGTGCATCCCCAGGCATCTCTTGACGCTGTCGAGGAACTGCTTCTTCTTGGAGTGGCGAGGGGAGCAGGGCGCCCCCGAGTCCGTGTTGACCATCTCCTCGAGGACCTTCGGCGAGAGGATCAGCAGCATGATTTGCAGCGGCCACACGGCCGCCGCCCGGCCCTTCTTGTTATCGGCAAACGTGTCCAGCACGTCGAACAACTCCTCGCACACTTTCCCGAGGTCCTCGTTAGGCCTTTTCTGGAGCTCGGCGAACTCGTGCGGATACGTGTCCATCCAGTTCCAAATCGCTTTCTCCAGCGAGTTCATCAGGACGACGTGGGCCCATTTTTTCAGCAGACGAAACTTTTGAATCGCTTCTGGGACAGGCAATCACCGAGCACTTTACCACCGGTGTTGAAACGAATGACAGGTCGCACAAGTATTCGTACTCGGTTCGCTTTGCAGCTTTCGAGATCTTTGCTTTTGCTGAGTGATTTTACTTGGCATTGGACCAGTGTGAATCGAACGAATATTTATGAGACTCGGACATTCGGAAAGTAATGACAGCTCACCATTTAAAAGCCTGGTTAGCCTATGAACATCCACATTGATATGCTGAATCAATTCGATGTCACTGCAGTCCGGATTCTCATCGCCGCAATTCGATAGCTCCTGAAGTCGCGCCGATATCCTATTAAAGACAGCGTTGAAAAAGTTTAAGCTCAAGGCGAAGAGCACTTTGCTCGCGAGGTTCTTCAGATGGGCATTTTGCGGACTGTCGTTCGGTATATCTGCAATTGACAACGTCATACAACCTCCACTCCACTTCGAGAATTATATTTCACTTTGACAAAACCGCCACAAATCCTCCGAGTCCACTTCGACTTTATTTCCTAGTGTAATTAATAATCAAATGACACATTAATTCTCTTCGTTTGATGAATATTTCATAGTCCACAGTGTCGCTCGATCGATTGATCGCCGAGCTTACAGTCATTCGATACTTGAATTCCAACAGTGATTAGCTCAAGTTGCTCATGACATTCGAATCCATAAAATAGTGTCAGAGATTGCAGTTGCAGTGAGATTGAACATTCAATACTTCGAAATGAAGTTTTTCAGGATATGTGGCAGGTTTGCTCAGCAATTATTTTACACTTCTTACCAATAAATTGGCATATCTCTCTTAAAAGTAGCTTAACGTTCATAGTTTCGTCGTATTTCGTCGTATCCTTGGGCTGATTGGCTAGGCACCTCTCGAGGGTGTCGAGCACGATGATGATCGACTCATAGCAGTGGCGATCTTGATCGCTGCTGTGAAAGATACGCTGGCCCCCGGCGCACGGTACCATCTCGTTCACTCGCTGCAGGATCTTTGTCAGGCCGGATATCACGAGGGAGAAGCGATACCGAGAGATTTGGATGAGGCATGTCTTGTTTCTCTCCTCGTTCACGCGAGAATGGGTCGTTTGGGGTCCAGAACGACACGGCAACTGCATGGAAATCAGCAATTCCAACCATCAAGTATACACACTCGAGAACATTAATGTTTTTTTGCTTTTTTGTATGAAAGATGTTTAATAGGAAATCATTGAGAGTGTTGGAAATCAGAATTCACTCGGATAGTTACAGCTGGCATGAAAAGAATTTATTTCTTTCAGATGTATGTACATTGGAAGAAATGTTAACAGGAATAAAATGGAAAGGTGGTGATGATGGGAAGATAGCGTGAGAGCAGCGATGGTTTATTTCAGTATTGGAAGGAATATTGAATACTAATTGATATAATAATCGGGCTGGTGCTGTTAAGCTGAGTTTGTTAGAGGCTTTCGAGGAAAGTGGTGGCTTAAGGAATTAGGGCAGTAGGTTGGTGCATTTAAGGGGTCGTTTGTTTTAATAAAACACTGCATCTGAATACTGTATTCGCGCGTTTCTCGCGGCGAGAGCTGTCGCTTTACGTGCCGCGAATTCTATGAGAGCGGCGCAGCTGCTGCAAACCGATAATGGAACGACAAAATGAAATAAACAATAGAGATCGACGTATTCTGAACTGCTGGTACTAGCTATTGTCATGCTCCGCACTTAAAGCGTTCTGCGAGCGAAAGGAAAATGTAGGAAGCAGCAAAACTGTGATATAAATTCACCTCCGGCAAATATCAGTGGGGAATCGCAAAGTTTACTACCACCATCATTTCACAGAAGAAGTACATCTAGTTTCTATCCCTTTAATTAGTAAATTCATAAAAAATGTGCGATGGAGTAATTGTAACTTTTGCATGTTATTTTCCTACTTTTATTGAGTTTGTAATTTGGTTCTTTTTAACATTAAAAGGATTCGCGAAGGCTGAACTTATTTTCTCAGCAACCAATTATTAATATTTCCACACTGGTCTTTGAATATTTCTAAAAAGCAGTAGAGAACGTAAAGCTAATCTGCGAGAGTCGTTAAGGAAATAAGATTTCTTTCGATAGAAACGGCACAAAGGCTGAAAATGAGTGCGTGTTTGCAGGATGCATCGTGCTGATTCGACATAGAATCCGCACGATCGGGCCGTGCCAGGGTCGACGGCGCGAACAATCATTACAAATGAAGGTATTCCTCCTTATTTAAAGGTCAAATTCCCGCAGCCCCCGGTGCCACATACGTCTCCCACACTGGCCGCCGCGGCGGACTACATACACACTCTTACACACACATACACACATACACACAGAGGCATATACACGTCGGCATCCGCCGTTCATTGAATTTACGCGCGTGTGTGTATGTATCGGGCCGATCGAAGATGCTTGTTTCCTCGCGTCATACTGCTGTGCTGCTGTTGCTGGCACTCACAGACACACATACACAGACACACGCACACACACATGCGTGCGTGCGCTCGATCAACCGTAATCACCCGCCACGCAGGGCACAGCACCCGTTTTCGGTCTTCCTCCCGTTTCCCAATGGAATCGTCCGCGCGACCACACGCACACGGTTCCCTCGCATAGATTTTTCGGTAAGCGGCGCGTATGCAATTTTCATTCATACATCCGCGAGACACGGCGGGGGCGACGTCGTGCGGCTAAAGATGAGTTTCGGAGAAGGGGCGGCACTCTATACTGGGTGTCCTCGTGATAGCCACCCCTCCAGGCTTTAAGTGCTCGCCAATCTTTGAATCAATCTCATTTTCAACATGTTTAATAGGAGAAAGGGTTAATGCACTCTTCATTTTAGCAATTATTGATTACCGTCGATGGAAACAAGATTGTGCTTGGGCTTATTAGAAATGTATTGAAAGTTATGGAAATTTCAACTATTTCAAGTTGAATAAACTGGATTTTTCTATTCTTCGACTCAACCGCTTTTATTAAATTTGTGATTCATCGTCTTTCCTAATGGCCAATAATATGCATGGAATATAAATTTTCGAAGAAAAAGTATCGAAGACCCTAAAGGACAGAATATCCTCGGACCATCGGGATTTTCAGGTGTGCGATACAGGTGCGCCGGAGTTTCGGGACACCTTGTAGACACCTTGACTGAATAGCTGTCAGAGTGAAGAGAAAAGGGAGAAGGGACGAAGGTCAAACGACGGCGGGGGAGGCGGGCAACTGGGGCGTGCGGAGAGCGCGAGGGGTTGCGGGCGGGCGGGTGGGGGGAGCCGCAAGAAAGCATCTTCCCATGAATGAACGAATCAACGAGCGAACGAACGGCGGATCATTCGCGAGATGGTACACGGCGACCGTCCGAACTCGACGACGTCGCGGAAACTGAAAGGCCACGCTCATCACCTCGCTCCAGTTGAGCCGCTTTCTATTCACCGGCAAATCCACCCAATTTCCCAGCGATTCGCGCTCGGTGCTTTCGACACTACGACATTTAAAAGGATCGCTGCTACTTGGAATCACGTGCCGAGCTCGCCGTGGACATTCACACTATTACAGCGCCGAGGAGATAAGATACCTGCATCGCCGGAATCGCGTGCACGCTCGATCCTATAGTGGGGAGTAGGACATGGGTGCAAAATTAAAGAGGCAGCTTCGAACCCTTCGAGGCACATGCGGGCTCGTCCAAGGCCCGATCTAAGAAATCGAGTCTCTTCCGAGACTGGAAAGATGGAGCGATCGCGAGTGGGTTGCGTGGCGATTCCGGCGAGCGTACTGCCGTAACCGGAGAAGGCGCGGTGCGGATCGACGAGGGTAAAGGAGGCTTATAAGGCAGAGGAGTGCCTGGCCCGGTGTGTATTCGAGCCGCCGTTTCCTCGGGCCAGTCGATACTCGCTCGAGGGTGGCACGGCGGAAAGTAGCGTGACACTCGGCGCCCGTGTCGAATTCGTGCGCGCTCTTCCAGGCCGTGAGCGAGCCACCGGCGACGGCCAGCCGCACACCGGATACGCTCTCTACGAAAAAGAGACGGCCACCGGGAATAGGTGTCCCCCGCGCCTCTCTGTACTCGCACAGTACACATTCGAAACGGCAAGAGGCAGAGAATTCGAGAATCGGAGCGTGGCAGGCAGAAGGAGAAAGAGAGAAAGAGAGAGAGAGTAGAGGTGCGAGGTAGAAGGAAGGGAGAGCGGCGACGTGAGGATAGAAGGAGAAAGGAGGGTACGAGGAGTAGTAGGAGGAGTATGAATAAGGAAGGAAGGAAGGAAGGACGGAAGGAAGGAAGGCGAGAGGCAGGCAGAGGCGGCAGGCAAGCAAGCATAGAAAGCGAAGCAAGAAGGCGGCTGGGCGAAGATGAGAGAGAGTGTAGGAGAGCGGACGTGCTCTCTCGGGCTGTTGGGGTCGGCCATCGCCGGACACGATACCTGCTCCTCGAAGCGCGCGATCAGCGAGTTCGCCCATTCTCCCGGCTTTTGCGTGCCCATCGCCCTCCAGGGTTCAGTGACGAGCCGTCATCATCACGTTGGGCGATTCAAGCAGTGCACCGCGGCTCCTCGGCATCGGACGTCCTCGCCATTTACTAGCTGAGCGGCCGACTGAGCGGTGTGTGTCGAGCGTCGAGCCAGTGCCGAATCGACCGGGACACCACGGGACACCAGGGAGCCGAACTCGGAGCCAGAGAGCGGAGTCGGCCAGAGTCGGCCAGAGCAGAGTAGAGCGGAGCACCGCCGGCCACTGCGAAACCAGACCACCGCCGCTCCTCCTCCTCCTCCTCCTCTCTCTCTTTCTCTCTCCCACTCTCTTT